>VRLP01007108.1:0-23926 GCA_009660295.1 Lophius piscatorius | reverse complement strand
TTTGGGATTGTGAAAATGAAAACCTGCAGTTTGTGTAGCAGTGCTGTGTGTGTTTGTGTGCCTCTTTGTGTATCACCTCCAGCAGTGTAGCAGAAGTGGTAAGGTGAGGGCTGCGGAGGACCTCGCAGGCATCCAAGTTGTCGTAGGTACGAGCTGCAGGAACAAAAGTCAATAGCATATATGAATACTTCTAGATAGATGTGAGTGAAAATTGCGAGTAAGGGTAAGTTGAGCACACATCAAATTTAAACAAAAACCCACACATGCAAAAATTAAGCAATTAACTACCTAATTGACTAGTACTGTGTTTTACCAGTTTATATTACTGAAATTTATATTTTTTTAACACTATATTTCCTGTAAGATTAATGTAGATTCATCTGTTTGACCAAGCATGATGTTTGCAGATATTAAATTCAGGCTTCCTGCTGCCCTCAAACCTCCAGCCATTATATAGAGCAGCCTTGAAATATGTGCAGCAGACTGATTAAGTCATGCAAAAGTAATAAATGGAGGTCGTTCTCACGAATGTATGAATATTTTATTAACTGAAGACATGTGGTGATTGGATAGTACGAACAAAGTTCAGGTACGAACACCTGAGAAGCATCAGTCACTTCAAAGACTGACTTAAAATGTATAATCATGTCCTGACTTTACCTTCATATCTGAGGTTCCCCATGTGTAAAATAGCAGCCAGCAGCTTCGAAATCTCCCAGTTCTCTTTATCTGTGAACATAAGCACCTACAGAAAAGAAAAGGAAAAAAAAAGATTTTTTTTACATAATGATTTTACATACATGAAATGTCTTCTGAGTGCTAAAGATCACCATGTCTCTTTGACGCATTGAAACCAGTGTGGGGTGTTCATCAGTACCTTCATTGCAGAGCGGATGTTGGAGTATTCTTTCAAGTCGTCTCGGCCGTCACACACTGTACAGTTACCCTGCAGAGAGACAGAGGAGTGGATGGGAAAGGAAAACACGCCATGTGGTAATTATGTAGTAATAACCACTGACCGTACACAGGTGAAATATTACTTACTATGGTCAGGTATGTGTAGTCGGTGGCTTTGGTCAGGCCCAGTTTCTTCTTCTCGTCTGCTGTCATTCCCTTCACCATGCAGTAGAAGACGTGATAGTTCCTCTCATCACGGGCCTGCAGAGAGATATCGTATACAGTATACTGTCAAATAAATCAACATGTCGCAGCAGCCATCAGCTAAATGGAATTAAAAAAACAACAACCCTACCCACCAACCCAACTGTCTTTGTTGCTTACTGCACCTGGTATGCTTATAAAACCACAGCAATAGTATAACTACACAAAATCAGCTAAATCTATTCTCCATTGTTTTGCACACACGAGAAAAACATGCTAAACAGCATAATTGTGTAACCAAAGTGGTATTCAAAGGATTAATATTTGATTGTCATGATCAGGATTGATACTGATTAAAAACTTAATTCGATGAAATTTGGAAATCATTTTAATGTATAATATTGAATGGACAATTTTGTCCTTTAATAAGATGTGAGTAATCTGTTGATTTAGTGAAGCTAAGGCAGTTTGAGGAGGTGGTCAGGTGTTTCTGAGGCGTACCTGTCGACACACTCTGGATTTCTCCAGCAGGTATTGCTCTATCTTGGCCCCCTCGATTGCTCCTCTTTTGTTAAAGTGGATGTCGATGTACTTCCCAAAACGAGACGAGTTGTCATTGCGAATTGTTTTAGCGTTACCAAAGGCTGAAAGAAAAACAATGAAAATCCAGTATGACGACGTCATATTATTATTATTATAATGTGTATCAGGAGGAGGAACAGAGGTGGGTGACTTGATCCCCAGCCCCTCTATTTTATTTAATGTAATGTTATTTTATGTAATTCTATTCTATTATCAATGTCCCTGTGTGTATTTTCGATTATGTGGCTGTTCCACTGGTGCGTGAGTGATTGTGTGACTGGTTATTGCTCCTGACTAGCAGGTGGCTCCATACTAAGCAGTAAATGAATGTGTGAGAAATGGTGAATTATGTTCTGGGCCAGAGAACCTAAAGAGCTGGAGAGGAAACAGACATATCCCAGGCACGATTGTTTTCCCTTTGATTGTTAGACTTTCATTCTTCAGACAGTTAAAATAGTGTGTCAATAATGCCTGGGATGGATTGGATATAACTACAATCAAAACAATTTGCCATCTGGTCTCAGAGATCCTTCCGAAAGGCATCTTTTCAATCATCTGTGTCATCAGAGTGCATCATCAGACTTGACGCACTCCATTCAGAACTTTCACATCGAGGCTGTGGAGTTCAGACAGAGCTCGGTTTTCTTGAAAGTCATAAATCATAACCAGTTTCATCCAGATTGAACTTGTGCTGTTAGGGTAGAATGTGTTCTGTGTTTACATCACCATCTTTGCCTCCACTGTCAGTGTAAATATAATCTTTGTTTATTGGTTAGGATTCCCAGTAGGTTTAGGCCAAAGCTACACGGTTCTTCTTGTGGTTCTTTTGTGTGTGTGTGTGTTTGTTTGTTTGTTTGTGTTTTTTTTCGACCTTCTAGTATCGGGTTGGCCTCCAGGACCTGCTGTTCTATCCAGGAGTGTTGACCACTGATGGCTGCCAGGAACTGAAGGATGAGTTTGGTGCTTTCTGTCTTCCCCGCACCGGACTCACCACTATCAAATTACACACACAAACACACAGCGTAACACCACAGGATCGTTACCTGCACTTCTGTCAACACCTTTCTTTTAATGTATAAAATAAATATTTAATTTGAAAAAAGAAGGTCTGACCTATAAACCATAGAACACATGACCAACTTACAAACATGGGCTACCCTCCATGTGATGAACTCTGTCCTACCTGATGATACAGCACTGGTCGCGGTTGTTCCTCTGCATGTTGAAGTAACAGTTATCAGCGATGGCAAAGATGTGGGGTGGCAGTTCCCCAATCTTCTTGTTGGTGTAGAGGCGGATCTGGTCGGCCGTGTAGATGGGCAGCAGCTGGTAAGGGTTGACGGCCACCAGGATGGATCCAGTGTACGTCTGCACACAGACACAAGATGATTTAGGGCTTTTTAAGGATGATGTCATGCAGATTATTTCGGAAGGCTAAAAATGTTCTGTTGTGACCCGTTTCATGCAAAAGAACTGATGACATGTTGGTAAGCGGGGATGGTACAAATACTGACGGAGATCTTTAAACCTTTTTACAACTTGAAAAGGTACAGATACTGCACACATATATGCATATATAAACTGTCAATCAAACTCTTTTAATAGATTGTTCTATTTTTGTCTGTATGTCATACCTCAATAATATTTAACATAAAAAAAAAACCTGAGTAAGCTCTAAACACAATTGAAAATTAAGTTAAAATTGTGTTTAATAATGCCAAACGGTTATCCAGTGCCTAAATTACCAGTGTGAATTTCACACCAACATCTATAACCAAATGTTTCCGATAACTGAAGATCAGTCACTGACATCACAGTGGGGGAATTTTGACCCATTCCCCTTCAAGAACTGTTTGAGTGCAACCACACAGGAGGGCTTATTTGCATGAACTGCTCTTTACTGCTCCCGCAACAGCATATCCTCTTCAAAACAAGGAAAATGAATGCTGTGTTTGGTTTACAAGACCCAAGAGACTTTGAAATCTGTAGCCCTTGCAAGACTTTTGTCTGTGAATCGCATTCCTAAACCAGGAGGGGGGTCTAATTTGTTTTCATAGAACTTTATTCACCTTTCTAAATAATTTTTGGAAAGCGTCCAATATGAAATGAAATGTACATCAAATACATCAGATTCTGCAGCAAACATCATGGGGAAGCACAGAGAGCTCGGGTCGATGGAGGGTGTAAGAGGTGATGCCGCTCTCACAGATGGTGAAGGATGACATGAGGCCACATCAGTGAGAGCCACCAGAGGGATGATGGCCATGTTGACACAAAACAACATACACCATTGCTGCTCACTGAGCCCAAGCGAATAAGTTGCATGAAACATTCTGACTTGTCCTGCAGATACATGACACTTCCAAAGAGTGTGCAGCTCTCTGTTTTACCTCCACAAGGCCAGTTAGTTTTGGTTAGTTTTGAGTTATTACTTACTGCTTTCCCAAAAGTGCATATGCAAGTAAACAAGTACCATTTTCTTGGAGACTCTGACCAAACAATGCCCCCCCTGCTATCCTCACAACACATCCGATTCCGCAGATTTTGCACTTATCTATTTTCGTTCAAAAAAATAGCAGAAATAGTCAAAACAAGCGACACAGGTGCAGGTTACAGACATAACTGAACGGGAAAAAAATACACAATGCTGTTTTTTAAGGCCGTGCAGGTCTCAAACTGAAGCTGAACATAAGTAACAAGAACATCATATTAAGAGGAAGTTGGATCTCATTCCTTCCATGCTTCTCAAACAGGAGTTGACTTACCCTGCCACCACAGTTTGTCTTCAGAGGAAAGAGGAAGAGGGAGGAAGGAGGAGAGGAATCAGTGCAAGAGAGACATTAGAGAAGCAAGGATTCGCAAAAGAGAGCAGAAAAACCGCCAGCAGCAGTTGTTTGAGCTTATATAGTGAAGTGATAGTAAACAGATCCAGGATTAAGATTTAAAATGCTGTAGCATTCCATTCAGAAGCAAGATAATAATAATGTAGTTAGAGTTGGTGTGACATTCAATCTTTTTTCCAATCTCATTGGCTTATAAAATGAAAGGTTGGCCCTCATATTCAACTGCCTTTGAATCCCAACAAAGGCTGCGTTCATAATACCAGGCTGAATGACTCAAATCTGTTTTTTTCGCCTCAATATAACACAATCTGATTTTTTTTCCCTCAAAGTTGTATGAACGCAAATATACTCTATTTCTGATCTGGTTCTAGTCACTTTGACATGGTCCTCAACCGGATACCTATCTGATTAGTGGCCAAACAACATGAATATTAACAGTCAGATTGGAATTCGAGTTTCGTATTGCGCATATAGGCATGTGCTGAATACATTTGTCATCAGACAGCACTAGAAGCCTGATAAAATTAAATTATCAGAGAGGAGAGATGATAGAAAAACATGCAGATCCTCAGATGTACACGGTCTTCCTGTGAACAGTTGATTAGGTTCCAGAGCCGAATACGTGTTGTCCATCCACTTCTGTTTGAAAATCATGAACTGACTAACAAATATGTTTTTCTGTTGATAACGCAGAGGATTCGTGCAAAAATGTATCATTTGTGCCATTTTTGAAGCACAGACATGTTTACATTGATGCTCCCTGTTATTATGAATTTGAACTGTGATGTTAAAACAAATCTGATATGAGCTAAAATCAGGATTGAACAAAGTGGCTTTTTAATGTGAAAGCAGCCAAAAAATACTACAATTAATGGAAAGTGCACATAGATAAGTAAACAAATAGGAGAATAAAAATCAGAATTATTTCATTGTATGCTGCAGGGTCAATATAAATCCATAACTGGACCTGCATGAGAAAAGCATGTTGATGTACTCTAGGTATTAATGCATTGGGATTATTTATCAGGTAGAGTTTGACGAAATTTTCACACATTTACATGAAAAAAAACAACATTTTGAAAGATCAGTTAACTCCATGGGGTATATTTATAAAAATGTGGGTGTATTTAGATGAAATAATATTAGATAGCATGTTATTGCCTGGTGGAAATTGCTTTATGATTTACATACTTGTGAGTTTTTCCTTTGTTTGAGGAGCATTCTGTGGTTGTATATCAGTCTCAGTGTGCTGCTGAGCAGTATTGCAGTAATACTCACATATATGAGTTTTTCTCTGTATCTGATGAGCAGGTTGCGGAGGATGCCAGCTTCGTTGAGGTCTCCGAGGCGGATCATGTCTTCCACGCCATGGATGGAGGTGGGATGCATTGGCTTAATGTTGGTGGCATTCTGGGGGGAGATCCAGTGTTCCTGACGGAGAAGGGACGTAATGGTGGGTTGTAGAGGAAAATCATCCTCTATTTTCTGATAAGAGTTGTATTAATCCAGTATTCCTTTTGTCATTAATTTTGAATGGGATCTAATGAGGGATGATGGAATCTAATTTTTTTCAGTTACAGCTGCAAGAAAACTTCATTCATGGTACTAATATTGGACTGCATTTGAGGGGAGAATTACAATTATTCACCTGTTAACTCTTTCATGCACTTGCAAATCAAATTCCATAATCAGAGTAGGTTGATAATAGTATGCCATATGGTAAACACAGTAATTCAGATACAGGCTAACATCCTCCCCAGGATGTAAATAAACAACAACACAATGTTTCAGTACTTACATTTCCTTCATCATCCACCACCTGGATCTGTCCCGAGTCAGAGAGTTTAACCACGGTGCCGATCGGCACTTCGAACTCCCGACCAGTTTTCAGATCCAACCACACATAGTCGCCCTGGGAAAAGAAAATCAACAATCAAAACCAGGATTAGGATTTGGATCAGGATTATGTTCCCCTCAAATGATGGAGAATAAAACCTTTGATTCAGAAAAACAGCAACAATGATGATCCTAAAAGAAATTACAACCAGCCATGCCTTTATCATCTCATCAACATGATTATAAGAGCCATGATTAGAATCTGTTTTTGTTTGAGTATCTGAGCTATTTTCACACTGCACCCTGACCAGGCTTTTTACAGACTGGAGTCATGTGAACCTTTTTAACTTGAGTCACATTATGTCTTAAATAAAGCCTCATATAATCTCACTCTACAGAAATGTTTATTTCATGTAATGAAGCCGTCAGAGTAAAGACATTAGTAAATTTTTTCTAAAGCTTAAATAAACTGTTGTCTAAAAATGGTAAAATGAAGCCCAGGTGATCCAGTCTGGAAAGGACACAACTCAAAACCTGTGCCAGGAATTTGGCAATAATGGACTGGGAGGATCTCTGACCAGAAGGCTAATTCAATTTGAACAATGTTAAATCTTCTGTGCCGTGGTTTCTAATAACATGAAACGAGGCAGACACACACACACAAACACAGAGGTATCGCAACAAGGCCACACATAAATATGGTGGATATTTGACTGATAATACAATTGAACCGACAAATTTACTGGATGCAAAGTAGTTCCTATTGAAAAATGTGTGCCACTTGACAGAACCTGTTTATAATATGGCAACATGTATATAATTTAAAGAGTAAGGGGCCAGGGATGGAGCCTTGGGGGACACCCCATGCCAAAGGGGCCACCACAGCGTTTGAGAGAGTCCTATTCGATAAGTAGGAGTTTTCGGCATATTAAAGCCTGTGAAGATTTGCTAATAGAATAATAATAAATACAAATATTGACAATTTTCCATGAAAAACAATGTTTTAATTATGCAATAATCAGATTTATCTTTTACAGTTTTTAAACATGTTTGATTGATTTGTCAATTCCCGGTAAATTTGGGATGTCTAAGATATAAAATGAATACAGAAAAATTGTATTTCTTTCTCTGGTGAGGATATTAAAGGGTTATTAAACACGCTAACTGCATACCGGCAGGAGTGTGCTGTGTTTCATCACAGTGTTGACGTTCCGTAGCAGCGCCCATTTGGCCAGATCCTTCTCATAGAGTTCCACATATTCCCGACGCTTGTACATCTTTACACACTCAGCACAAACTCACACACTCTTCATTATCCAATGGTAGCACCCTTGTTTGAACAAAAATATCCTCAAAAACAGGAATAAAGTTGTTGACATTTATTAGTTTGGGTGTAGTGTCTTCTTTCTCCTCCGTGGACACCCGGGTGGACAAAAATCCATGCAAAACATCAAATTATCCGTTGTGGAAATACAGTCATGATCTTCATGGTTTCACAGATTCAATCCAATCGCAAAAAAAAAACTGGTATACCCTTTGAGTGATGACAAAAAGGGAGGTTGAGTAATATGTCCACTGTCAGGTCCAGTGTCATATTCAAACAAGGTTGAACATCCTGCCTTATCACATTCAATCCCGTCTCTCTGTGAATTTTTTTCCCCTACTAAGTCGATTTAAAGATATAAACCTCCTTCAAATTTTCAGAACACTTTGAAGTTTCAACTGCCCTAACATTTGGGGACAGTCCTCCTGCTCTCTCTCTATCACACAGACACTCCCCTAACCTCGCCCCCTCACAGGTTCCCTTGTTGCCCATGGCAACAAGATGCCTCTTCCTCCTCAGGTGTGTCCTATGGTGTTGGATGTCTGTGTAGATAAACACTGTCTGTGTATTACTTCACTGTGTGCTTCCTGAGTTAGAAAAATGAGGGACAAAATTACTAAACGTTACTAAAACGAAGGCTTAACAATATGGTTCACAAATATGAGCAACGAGGGTTGATTCAGGAATGAGCTGATAATGACTGAATCATTAATGAGCTGCTCTGGAATCATGGTATATAAGTTACCAGGGAAGAGATCGGTAAATATTATATGAATTAATCACTGGGAGAGGGTTAGTTCATCAGGTAGCCGTTGGATCTCTACCCTTATATAATGTAATTCCAGCCTGGAAAAGTACCCTCCCCCTGATACATGCCACACCATGTAGAGGTGCTATATAAATCTGAGTCAGTATTATCATTATCATAGCTATTTGTAGCACCTTCAGCAGCACCAGCTGAGCCACATTGGAGTGTTTATGAGGACAAACTTTTCTTTTCAGATCCTGCCACAGCATCTCAAGGGGGCTGAGATCTGGACTTTTTTCAAACCCGACCGGTCATGGCAGTAGGCTGTCCACCCTGAGTCTTGGATCTGCTCGAGATTTCTGCCTGTTAAAGGGCATTTTTTTCTCGCCATTGTCGCCAAGTGCTTGCTCAAGGAGGAATTTGTTGGGTCCTGTAGATAATTATATAAAGAGTCTGGTCTAGACCTGCTCTTTCTGGAAAGCACCTTGAGACAACTGTTGTTGTGAATTGGCGCTATATAAATAAAGATTGATTGATTGATTGACTAGGAAATTCCAAAACTTTTTATTCCTTTTTCAGCCATTCAGAGTTGGACTTATTCCTCGGCTTGAGATAATTGTTTTGATGCATGACCCATCTGCAATTGAGCGTCAACTCAATGACTGATTACCCGACATTCAAAAGTCAAAACTCTATGGCATCGAGCAGAGTCCATATCTCCCTCAACCATGACAAGTCCCCTGAGCCCTGAAGAGGCAGAGAATCCCAACAAAATTACGCTGCCACCTTCCTGCTTGACTGATGGTATATTATTCGTTATGTGGAATGTGGTGTTTGGTGTATGCCAGATATAATCTGACCTCAAACAGTTCACCATTTGACTCATTCCATTGAATATTCTTCCAAAAGTTCTGAGGAACATGCAGGTGTGTTCCTCCAAAATTCAGATGAGCCTTAATGCTCATGACCATGACTCTCTCCCATGAATGCAAAATTTTCCCAGTGTCTTTCCAAATTGTTATACAATGGAAGATGTGTCCATTCTGGGAGGGCTCACTATTTATAAATATTGTCCATTTGTAGATATGTCTCTCATTGTGGATCTGTGGATTCATAGAGCCTTATAAAAAACTTTGTAAGCCTTCCCATATGTAATCAATCACGTTATTTCTGGATGTCAAGGTCTGGGTGTGTCTATTCCAGCTGCAACCAGTTCTTAATTGAGTTTGGTAGTTTTATGGAATTAGTTTCGGAGGGTCAAATTTTTTTTGCCACATTGCTGATTTATTTTTTGTGTTAAATTTTCTTTTGAAGATCAGACACAATTTATGATGAGATACACAATAAATGGATGAAATCAGGAGCAGTTCCAATACTTTCTCACAGTCCTGTAATCACAAAGCTGAGCAATGAAAAATATACATCGGTCTGATGATCTGATTCCAGTCCAAACATGAATTTTAACCTTTTTTGCATCCGACTTAGTGGAATGTATTTTTGACAAAATACCCACAAAACTCATGCAGCTCCCATCATCCCCAGATGAAGATGGTGTTCAGTCCAAATTACAATTGCTACGATGATAAACATAGCAACCGATATCCCTGCTTAACATGATCATGTTAGTTTTGTGAGGGAGTTAACATGCTACTCTTTATCTTTAGCATTAGCTTCCGTCCTTCCATAATTATGCAGAAAGATGAAAAAAAATTGACTGTAGCTTTTTGTTACATGATATGAGCTTTTGGATTTTTGTGCTTGTGAGTGTGATGAATGTCGGTCAGAGTGTGTGTTACATGCTTTATATGTTAGTTTAATTAACTAAATACTCGGCCTGGCAAAGTGAGACACCCGAACATAACACCACCGAGCGCCTGTCACACACACACGCTAACACACAGCCTAGAATGGAGTAAGGCAACAGCAAACTATCAGAAACCCGATAATGAATTATTTAACACAGGGGAACCGATTGGAGTCTGCCGTCCCGACTCCTTTTTTAGAATTTCTTCTTCTTTAGAACTAACACGCCTCTTTTCATTTATACCTTTCTGCTTATTTTGTTTTTAATATCTAATCAAAAATGTTTTATTATTTGCAGATGAATGTAACTCCGGTGAGGTTAACCCTACACAGGTTGCCAGTTCCTCTCAACTTTTCACCCTAATAATTATACCATTAGAGTCATCAATTAACCTATAGTGCGTGTTTTTGGACTGTGGGAGTAAGCAGAAGTTCCTCCAGATAACCCATGTAGACACGGGGAGAACAGGCAAACTATACACAGGAAGAAAAGAACCCACACCAGGATCATAATTATGTTTTCATTTGTCTATAGTCACCTAAAACTAAGAAAAATTGCCTTTACATTACTGTAGAATGAGACTCTCCTCCAGCCAAATACAGACACACCAAACACTGGCACCTAAGACTGCCTTTAAGTGTTTGAGAACCCGTGTCACAAAATCCAATAAACTGGACCCTCTAAAATAAAATACAAATATTTTAATATCAATTATTAAGAAAAAAATGGCACATTCCCAAAAAGCCAGCAAAACTAGCATACCTACAATAACACAAAACCTCCCAACAATAATTGATTGAATAAGTAAAGTGTCCTTCCTCAGTGCAACAGAGCCAATGAGCGACGCTGTTACACTTCATCTATGTCTGTCATTCGGACGCCGGCCGAGAGCTGTTCTACCTCAAGCCTTTTAGAGGCTTTTTATAGAAATCATTAAAGATCAATGAAGCCGCCAGGCCATATAATTAGAAACAGCGGTAAATGGAGGCCGCCATGACCATTCATGGCCCACTAATTATCAGAGAATCCAGTCTGAAGCCAGCGGTCCATCTTCAGCAGGCAGGCTCAAAAGTACGAGATTTTGTTTTAAATACCAGGTTCAATATTAAAGAAAACAATACCCCGGACTTTAAGGAAAAAAGTTGAGTAACATCCAGATGTTTTAAGAGTTAAAATCTCAATTATTTCCCTTTTAATGGATTTGTTAGTGACCAGAAATTTCTTTCATGCCTTTTAATGATTGTTGGTAAACTCGGTGAAATACATTAAGCATTATATATATATATATATATATATATATAGTTTGGGGTTCATGCCAGTGTGTCCTTATAATCCAGAGGATTAAAGCAATACACTCAAGCGAGAAATAAAAAAACAAGTTTTCCATAAACCTGGAAAAACATAATTTGATTTTTGCAGCATTGTATGAAGGATCAAAATTCCTCACTTAGGTCAAAGAAGAAATATCATGGTGTGGAAACTGTCTAATACGAGCAGATATCCCTCATTTTTTCCTATTAAAATTGAACAAAATAGAAGAATGGAATATTGTTAGAGTTTTAATTTACTTTATATACATCGAATTAAGAATTCAGTCTCTCCTCCACACTTCTGTATTTAAGGAAAACTGCTATATTAAACTTTTTTACTAGAAGTCTGTAACAGAGAATCAACCCAAGCGAGTTTCATTCCCTCCCTGACTGACTCGTGTATTGCAAATGTTAAACCTCTAATATTAAACTGTGAAACACGCCAACAGGCTTTTTCCCCAGCAGTAATATCTGATAAACAAGAAAGATCCATGGCTACAACTATAATCACATACATCATGCTTTGCACAAATTTGAATGAGACAAGTCTCATGTGGCATTAGAAAGACCACAGTGATGCGAGGTCCATTATCTCTTTCTTAGCGTAAATAATTCAGGTTACACATGAGCTGGGTATTTGCTTACACTGATGTCACTCCTGTGTGGAAAGATAACAAACAACACAGATGACAGGGTAAAGAGCCCGTAATTTAGCCGTTATTTAGCTAATCATTTTCTTCTAAATGAACAGGAAGTGGGGATTTTCTCTCTTTCTATACACAGAGGTGGTGTTATTCCCAAACAAAGCTTATGTTTAACTGCAGAGGCCCTGCAGACATGACAGCAGTAGGAGGGAGGGGGTTTTCCTTGCGTTTTAAGAAAGTTACACGTTCACACGACAACGTTGTGAAAACAATCCTCATAGATCGGCAAAAATGTTTGGAAACGCTGTAGTACGCATACCAGGCCACTGGGTAACAGAGGAACCTTTCGAAATCAAAACCACTGGCTGACCAAAAGCTCAATGCTGCAACCTAAAATGATGCTACGAGAATGGTTGGACAGCTCCCTAAACCTGGCCTGAGAAACACTAAAGATTACGCTGATAATTCTCTATGGGTTAATCACTGCCTCAGATAATTTTCACACAGTCATTTCATAAGTAAAAACAACAATAAAGCTAATTTTCTTTTGAAGACACATGCACAGCCATCAGAAGAAATAAAGGAAACAGTAAAACTATGCTAACTTTAATTACAGCTAACAACTATCTGAGTTGTGGCTATATATTTGAAAATATTGATTATAACTGCATTAAAACTACATTTTGCAAATATTATTATTTGATGATTTCAGGATATTGGACGAGTAATTCTCTTTTACTTTTTGTTTTGCATACAGTTGGAATTATTTGCACAACTTGAGGGCTTTGCAACAACTATCCCACCGGGTATACAATATACACACATACTCAATATTTCAATGAACTTCATCAAAGGCCTGTATTGTTTGTAAGATTCTGTCGTTTCAGCTGAATAAAGACACATCTTTGTGGTATCCTGTTACTGTTCCTGTAAATCTTGTAGCACGAGGGTGCTACAAGATTTATAAGCTCTCTCCACAGTCTGTAAGAAAACACTGCAGACCTCAGATCACTGACAGCAGATCAGAAGACTTGTGTCAGATACAGCACCGCCCTCTGCTGGAAAATTACAAATGATTTATTATAAGATAGGGCTTCGAAGTTCCACTCCTTTCAGTGATTTGAGTCACTACACAAAAACACAACTCATTTTGCTCCTACACTGTAAAACCTGACAGCCCCATTCAGTTATTTCCACCTAAATGTTGTTTTAACTCAGAGTGTTGGTATGTTTTTTTTGATTTTTTAAGACAAAGGTTTAAATTTTCAAGAATTAAACGTGCAGGTATTTTTTCTGTTCCATGCAGGTCGACTTTCAGTTTTACTTGATTAAAAAAAAGGTGGGGTGGGAGCAGGGCAATGTGGACAAGTAAAAGCTTGTGGCTAAGAAGAAATGGTTGCAGGGATTTTGACTTGGACAGGGACGCCCTCTTTTAAACATTAAGTTTAATCAATGGCTATAAAATAATATCTCATTTGTATTTGAAATGCGAAATGAGTAAATAGTCGATAGTCTTCAAGTTGAGTTAATGTAAATTTTCAAGGTAGCAAGGGAACTTTTATTTGCAAGTTAAAAGAGCTTGAAATGTTTTTCAGTGAATGAAAAAGCTTTTGAAGGAACACTTCACAGTCCATTACAGCATGCTGACACCATAGACAGTTCATCAACCGTTGTTGTTTTAGACTATGTTTTTACAGCCATGAACTTTGCATTTTCATTATCTGGGGGCCAGAAGTCAACATGCTTTGTAACAGGGAGGATACAAATTGGACCCCCTTCATTCTGACTGAGAACTGCTGGACATGCTGTGGTCTGTCGCAATGTAGCCGTCCACCATAGCATGACCTGGGACCGTAATTTGGCCCATTATGATACTGCTATCTGAGGTAATAAATCCAGAGAGAAGTACAGTCATCGCATCCCCTTTTTAAACATGTGGAGTCGCCCCCCTGCTGGACGTAAGCAGATTTCAACCACTCCAGCATTGGCTTACCGTTTCAGGTCTGTGCACCGATTATTGATGGAATTCTGTTGAAACTCAGATTCATGGTTAACAGTGATGCTAGGTTTCTAGTTGAACTACATTCCTCAGTAGGCTGGTGGTAGCATCACTCTTTTCCCGAATCAAACAGATTTTCAGTTGCTTAGCTCTTTTAAGTCGCTTGTATTGCTTGACGACTTGCGACAGCCTCCACTCAAATACATTTTCTTCTACAGTTCTTCTGGAACTAAAACACTCGGTAAAGTACAAGTTTAACATTTAACATGTCTAGTACATCACAGTACTATTTATTACTGAATTACCCTTAATCAAGGAACAGTACATAACTTAATTTTTGTTTTCAATCAAATATAAACTTCTGGTGAAGTTAAGTGGAAAATAATTTAAAAGTAACTTGTATTTTTGTGTAAATTACCCAATTTTGCAGTTATTTACATGTATATTCACAATATAAAACCTTTTCAGCATTCAGTGAGATTACACTCATTTATATAAATAACTAATTTAGAAATGTTAAAAATATAAAAGTCTGCCTAATATACAGTTATTTACTTACATATTATGTACTGTCCATTTAATCGGAGAAGTGCTCTGCTCTATGGATACTAAAACATGAGTAGGACGATGCATTGGTTGAATAAATCAAGTGTTTGTAGGTGGTTACAGATTTTTAGAACAAATAACAGCAGGTTTACTATAAAACAAATATTTTTTCTATTTGTTGTTAAAAACTACAGGAATCAAATGAGGAACTTGCATTTAGAAAAAGATAAATCATAACTTATTGTAATTTACAAACATAGTTCTTGCAGTGACGCTCTGGACAGTGTTTTACCGTAGCTTAGCTACAGTGTAGTGATGCGTGATTTAAAAAAGAGCAACTGCTGTCCAAGCGCCCTACAATCCAATTACTCTGGAGGAGTCACAACAGAGCTATTAGGAGGCCATCCGATTAATGAAAGCTTTTTACAGCTCATCTCATTTACATTTAGATGGATCATTTATGGTGAGTCAAAGGTCAAAGGCTGAGAGACGGACACAAGCTGCAGTTTGTCACTGACGAAAAGTCCTCAATAAAAATACTGGCTCTCCTTTTTGCATCAGTGGATAAAAAGCAATGTTCCCGCAAGAAATAAAAAGCTAAGCCAGAAAATGTATTCAATAAAAATATCCTTTATTCAATATAAAATAGTAATACTGCAATATAACTACTTTTCTTCTGCTTTACGAAAAGATAGAGGGTTTTGAGCAAATAATTAAGTCTCAAAAGAGTAAGTGCCCACAACACACAATCCACCCCAGATGTTGACAAACTACCACTCACACTGACAGCTAGGGGAAATCAGTAATATTACATGTTTTTGGACTGTGGCAGCAAGACGGAGCACACAGAGGGAATCCAAGAAAGCCCAGAGAGTAAACGCACGGAAAGACCCCTGGTCAAGTGGACCCGGTTGGGACAACAGTGCTACCCACTATGTCACCATCCTGCCCGCTGTATAGGCCGATTATGTAACATGTAAACTGTTTGACACTATTTATCAGTCTCAGTCATAGATAGTACTAACTTTTATCGTCACATACAGTTCTGATCTGTTTTACGGTCTGTCAATTTGTTCTCACCATTTTTCCACCTGTGATTTTACACTGTTTTAGGCCTTTTTTGTTTATTTAATAAACTTGGTCATAAAAGCCACCTCCTTTTTAAAAAAAAAATTATTATTATCTCATGCATCTGGATTATTGGCAGAAAGCTGAAGAAAAATATGTTTTGTCATTACAGATATGAAACATAAAAGGAATACTTGTACCTCATTACTAAGGTTGGAATAACTTCCAATATGTCCTTTGTTATGAAATCCACTGTTCTATCAGGTCATGCTATGTACAGCCCACCTAAGACGTGTGACATCGTTTTAGTGACCTGTTCTGTGGTGAAATGCAAACAATGAGGGGACGGAAAGAGGGAAACCAGATAAAGGACTTTTAATCTGTCGCACACAAGTACAGTAAATGAAAGAACGAACAAATGAATACCAGCTCTCCATCAAAGTGGAACTAAGCACTGGACACAGCACGTAAACAAACAAGCTAGGAACGGGAACTTTCGGGGGGAAAATTTTTTTTTTTCAATCAAGATCTGGTCAAGAAGATAATTGATATTAATGATATTTTTCTTCTTTTTCTCTCCGCTTATACAGCTTTTATGGTTGAATGCATGACTGTAGCTTTACATAAATCTGAAAGTTATGTTTGTGTTTTCATGTTTCAAATAAGTTTTGGGGAAAAACTGAATAAACACATTGAAACAGAAAACATTTCAAATGTTTTTAAAGAAAGAATACGGTAACATAATGGAGTGGATAATAATGGTATTTATTAATTCATTATTTACATATTTATTAAGTTAAGTTACTTATTCAAAGTGTTTTTTATTTTTATTTTGATAAATAAAAGTAAAAGGATTTAAACCTGAAATTTATGAATTGTGTCACATTCCAGACATCATGGTTCACTAGATTAAACTTAACATGTCACAATCTACACCAATATAAGAAAAACAGCAAATGAACCTCCAGGGAATAACCTGTGGGTAAAATATTCAAAGGGAGAAAATTATTGAGAGAAAATTATTCTCGAATAAATAGTTTCAAGCCAATCTTGATGCAACACAATGTCAGAAATGCCAGGAAATGCATATTAAGGGACAAACTTTTCTGCCGGGATGGACTGCACGACTTGTTCCAGTAATAACAACGATGAGATCATTCTTGGGTTTCGGTGTGTAAAAAGATTAGAGCAGCTCAAAGAAACCCATGGAAACATGAAAAGCACCGGAGATCATATTTGAGCCCAGGGAACTTTCTCCCCGAGTCAACAGAGCTGAACACTGAGACACCTGCAAACCAAATGTAACTTTCCTCTATGGATTTGTCCAGAGACCCTCACTAACTTTAGGAAAGTTTATTTTTACCCTGTATCCAACGCTGATTTTATGTTCAATGGTATTTTTATAACCCTAAGAATATTTAAAAGGGGCAACGATCACCATAGATAGGTGCTTTATAAAACACATTTAGGTCCTTTTTAATTCTTTATTTACACCTCAGCAGCAAAAAGCTGTGATGGATTTAATAACTGCATCAGGATGTGTTACAAGATTTGGAAGGGTTGGTCTGGTTAACCTTCAAATGATATTTTCAGTATGCTTCTTTCTTTTCTTGATGTCAATATGGAGTTGGCTAGTATGACAATTTACAGATGAATGTCTAAGTTTGTTTTGTCGAATCTAATCTTACCCAGACGCCTGAGTTTACCTGGATTAGGGTGATGCATCTGAAGCTGAGATGGCGCACGTTCATGTTGCAGCCCTCCTCCTGCCAAGATCCCCTTCTGTTCGATTTCATTGTCATTGTCACTGTCTTTGACTTTGAGTAGAGCTACAAACAGAGCACCTTCAGAAAACGGTGTAAAGAAGGATCCATCTTTTCAAACCAGTTCCATCGCATGAGCAGAAAACACTTTCAAATGAGCAATGACGTTTCTTCTGAACCCATCAAACTTTTAGGAGCTGTGTATGTGTGACCCCATTTCGGCTCAGCAGCACTGCCTGTCCTTCATAGCTCATGTGCACTTGTGCAGTTCTGATGGAGATCAGAGTGTGATGTGATGAAAATCCACAGAAAGGGCTCAACAAAGCTCCCAATAGTGTGTGTGTGTGTGTGTGTTTCCTTTAATTGCTCATCCCATTTGGCCCTCCACAGCAGGGGGAGGCTGTCAGGGCTGATTAGTCGATCAGAAAGGAAGACAAGTTCAGCAACGTATTAACTGAGTATTTAACACACACATTGACACGCACACATGAAGCGAGCATCTTGTCTGAGTTGTGGGTTTCTGCTTGTGTGTTAGCTTAGCTACAAAGAGGATTCTGTGGAAACAATGCGGTAAAATGAGAAGCTGATCCGTAATGAGTGTTACAGGCTCACGGTTATGGGTGTGTGTGTGTGTGTGTGTGTGTGTTTACCTGTTGTAT
This sequence comes from Lophius piscatorius, assembly GCA_009660295.1. Taxonomy (NCBI): domain Eukaryota; kingdom Metazoa; phylum Chordata; class Actinopteri; order Lophiiformes; family Lophiidae; genus Lophius; species Lophius piscatorius. The sequence goes on along the minus strand of VRLP01007108.1, from coordinate 5,699 downwards.
GATGACCATGTTTATGGCTAGACATCAGCCGCCTCTTTCTTTTTCGATGCTTAAAAAGAAAGAAAAATGAAGACACATTTTCAACAAGGTAATTGTAAAATCGAAAATAAACTTGATTTGATTACACACACATACTCACAAGGATTATTTTACCTTTAATTTAGATGATCAAAGAGGAAACAGACCCATAAAAGTCCCTTGTTAAAGTTCTGTTGGGTTTGTAGTTCTGTTGAGTGTGCTAATTGGATCCATACAAAATGCTTTAGGTAACACACACACACACACACACACACACACACACACACACACACACACACACTACATTGACTTCCACTCAACCCTGATTTCCACATCCTTGTTCAACCCTAATGAGTTGTGTATAAATAAGCATTCAGCATTCCCATACACTGTAAAAATGCTTAGCAAGTAGGAAATATCAATAGTAAATCACAGTCAATTTTCAAAATAGTATGTACACTCAAAAAAATTAATTGCCCAAAACACTGACTTAAAAACAAGTATTTTTATCACACATTTTTTCTCCATCTTACTTGATCACATAGGGTCAATTTAAAGAGTCACATTTGATTCAGTGTAAATAAGTCCATTCAATTACTCTGATTAATTAAATTCATGAAATGTTTCCATCAAAAACATTGGGTTTATTGATTTATTTTATCTTAGAAGCTGAGAGAACTTTCTAAATTAACATAATGTAGTTATTCCAGCATGAATGATTCAGGTATTGCACAAAAAAGTAATATATTTCAAATTACTTCTTCAATCCCTGGTTATTATTTACTGTCATTTGTTTTCATTTAGTTAACTGCGGTTTTCCTCTTTAGACACATTTAATATCCCGGCACAATCAAGGGACATACTTTAAAGGCCGTACGGATTAGAGTCACATGACCTGCTATTTACTTCACTTCACTAACTGTGTCACATTACACTTAATAACCTATATCTCCCTTTTCATTGTGGTGGTTATGTGTGTGTTAGAGGGTAATTGTGCATCCTTGCATGTGTTATTCATTAAGAACAGACGTGGAGCTACTTGAAGGTGCACATAAAGTCTAATTGCTGGTGTGTGTAGGTCTGTGTAGGTGTGTGTGTGTGTACGGGGAGGTGTAATAGCTCTTTTAAATTATTCAGCAGCCCTCAATGAAGCCTCAGTTTGATGTTTTGACTTTTTGACACATGGCACCCATGTCTCCTCAGCCTCAGTAGACGTTTTGTTCGAGCATCTCTTTGAAAAGCGATCACAGTTACACCAGTTTAAAGCTAGATTCCTCTCTTGGATGCCCTCTCTATACTATCAAATTTCAGCTGTGACCTTCCGCATCAGGTGGAGGTCAGGGCATTCCAGAAAGACAAGATGTATTATTAAATTTTCAAATTTGATCCTTATTTACATTTTTTTTAATTTTTTTTATCCAAGAATTGGCCGTGCTTGAGCCACATATTCATTCCTTTCTTTCTTTTATGTTATGTGGCAAACAAATCTATCAGCCAACATGTGACTCCTGCACTCTAAGAAATAAGCCGTCACATTTTCTTAATTAAATTAACCAATTCCATGAAAAAAAAAATACAAGCAAATATCACCAGACCCGCTTAATTAAGTGCTACGTCATACAGTTATGTTGAATGCAATCAACAAAGTTATGTTTCATTTACTGAAAACGATGTTGAATGCACTACACACAATTATATAATCCCAACACCCTTTACCGTTACATTAATGCTACAAAACTCCCTTGTTTTAATTGTCAGATACAATTATTTAGTTTCATTAAAAGAAATAGTCATGTCATGCAAACGGTTTCCATGTTTCATTTCTAAGAATGTTTTTTTCATGTCGCACAATTAGACTCAAGTTTAATTGTGCATGTGTTAATGATCTGTAACGCCAAAATATTAAATTGAATATAATTATAAATGGCGCCAAATGGACTTTAGTTGCCTGAACAATTGCAATGTTGATAAAACAATGCCAACTATATGACTTAAAGGTAATAGTATCTCCATTTGTCTCAAGCCAAGACCAAAATAAAACTGGATTATCGTAATCTTTCTCTCTTGGAATTTTGAAATACCACTGACCTACTGACAAAGCAGATCTGTTTGTTGGAAAATAATAATAACAATAATAAATTAAATAATTAAACATTTTGTCACATGAATACATTATGCTCTCATAGGTGTCCACATAATCAGAGATATAAAAGTGTGTGTTCTATTATGAATCTAGTTATACACCGATTTGTCATTAAAATATCATAACTACCTTCCTAATAATGTCTGGCCCCCTCTTTTGCAGCTCTGTGATGCACTGGGTCTCTGACGTCTTTATATCAGACCCACAAATATTTGTATTGGGGGCTCACTACCCTGTCTCCACCAGGTCACCAATTTGTCCTTCTATGAGTCTCCAAACAAGGCCTGTAGTTCTGGAGATGTTCTGACTCATATCTAGCAATCACAATTTGACTATTTGTCAAAGTCGTTCAGGTTCTCACTCCTGCCCATTTATCCTGCTTCCAACACATCAACTTCATGACAAAATGTTCACCTTGCTGTGTACTTGTGACAAAATAATCAAAGCCATGTTAACATCAACGATCAATGGTGGCTAATCGTTGAGATGGGATGAGAGCAGCCTCTCACTGTTGGGGCTTCTTCCGCCCTGACGGCTCTTCTCTTATTAAAACTTTCCATATGGATATAAACATAAATCACCTGTATTAATGTCATAGGCCAGTAAGACTTCATGAGATGTGTCTGGCACATGCACACATGGTTGGGGTTCCCCTAATACTAAAAAGCAGCGGCATTCACATTACAGCTAATTAACAGTGTGCAAAACAAAAACAGAATCAAATTTTATGTTAAATCCTCCTGCTACATTTAGTTTTATCTGTCTGATAACTCTTGACTTGCCAATTAATGAAAATGGTTTAACAGGCTAATAAAAACAAAGAATGACCACAAACACACAATTAGAATGCAGGCGTATGGAATGCAAGGATGACTCTCTTGCTCACACACCATCAATATTTCAGTATCTAATTACCCCAGCAGAAGTCTGGGACAAAGGTTTCATCTTTTCCATGTGTGTGTGTGCGTGTCAAATATTTTTGCTATCTAAAGCTTTTCAAACATAACTTCCTAACCGTTGGTTGGATTTAGTCCAAACTTGATGCATAGGAATTAGATCGATTAGAGATCTAATTAGAGATCTCACTATAATGACCTTTCTTACAAAAAATACTATTTTAACAACTCAAAAACTTTGCAGATGGATTATTGTCCAATTTTATACACACTTAAGTCCAAGGAAGAATGGAATTTATTTCGGAAAAGGTCAGTTTTATATTTCTGACACTAGGGGGAGCTTTGGCTCCAAAAGTATTTAGCCCATAATTTCTCAACAGATGGTCTCATTTAATCCACATATGGAAAATACGAATGGACTCGAGGAGATTTATCTAATATTTATATTATGCTCTAATAATTAATACCTTACTCACTAGGGGGAGCTTTTTAAAAACAAATGAAGTTACACCAGCTATAACCTCTTAATCGTTGGTCCATTTTTGTTTAATCGACTCAAGGACATCTTTGTTGTATATCATATTTTACTTACAAGGGCGGCTTTCTTTATGAAACAGTGTTTCGGACATCACTTCACGTTTATTTTGAGGAGTTCAATCAGGAGGGTTGCTTACACATGCAAGGGATTGAGAACTTTTCCTGGATATACCCTTGCTGTCGGGGAAAACAGTAAATACAAATGCTACAAGTTAACAAGTGTGCTCGAGAATAATATATAAGAAAGATATCCTTTTTAAGCAAGAAAGTTTACAAAATATGATATTTAAGGATGTAAACATAATGTATATTGCACCAATCCGAATACTTAATATGTTGCACATATACACTGAGTGTATATCCCATTATTGTGCAGTTGCAAAGTTCTTGATTACGCATCACTGTAGATGGAAACAGTCTTATTGCACAAGGTACGAAGGAACTCCAGAACCGCTCCTTTGCATTAATGTGGATCTTTTGGCCAATTGCTTAAGGAGCTCTTAAGCTCACTCCATGTCTCATAGAGGGGACATCAGGACATGTGTTGATTTTCTGGCTACAATATCCCATCCATTGAGCCCTTGTAACAAAATATTCAATGTTTTTTGTTATAAAGCTCTCCCTAGTGGCTAAATTATGAACTATTAGGGTAAAATATGAAATATACAAAATAAATCTTTTTGAGTTGATTCATATGCACTAAATTTGGACTAAATTAGACCACCTTGAGAAATTATGGCCCGAAAACCTTTGGAGATAAGGATCCCCCTAGTGTCAGAAATGTACACATGACCTCTACCAAAAGAAATCCAATTGTTCCTCATAATAATATGAAACTCGTTAAATCATTTTTGACTTATTGCGTTAATGCGGAAGATCTGCGGCGGCGGACGCTGTGGCAGATGCAGCGGCGGCGATGACGATTCCATTAGGAGTTATGATGTTAAAAGACTATTTCAATAATGCTGTTACAAACACCAATTCATTAAAAAACATAACAGCAATGCCTCTTTTCAGAACTTGTGACCAGGCTACACGATGTGACTGACATATCTTGCTGTAAGCCGTTTCATATAGCAACTGTGTTCTTCTACTGAGCCTCTATGTAGAAGGAAGAATGCAGCTCAAGGATAAGAGGCTCAAGTGCTGGCAGGTCGGGATGTAAACATTATTGGCACCCTACTCAACTGAACTACAATGTTAGCTCGGTTAGTTAGCTAAGTTACATCATCAATGATTGGTGACGCAATGCTATAGGCTAAGAGAATCGCTCTTTCATGAAATTGTACACAACAAGATCCGGAGATTATTCTGAGTGACTGAGACGCGGTTTCTTAAAGACGCTTAGAGCACCACGTTCCATCACCATATTACAATTTATTTAGGGGAGAATTGTCCCTTTAATCAAATAGTTAGTACTGTTAATATAGTGAACCCCCTAGCCTTAAATAAAACTATTACTACAGCATCAGTGTCTCCCCAAGTAACTAATTGACTAATCGTGATGTCATGTGACCCAACGAATAGCTGAGAAATACTGACCTTTGTTTTCAAACTATTTCAGACAATAAATACAATTATGCAGAACTGTGAGACTAGGCTACTCTTGTTGTGCTGTTTTAACTCTTTTTTGGTTTTGACGCTCACTGAATAGGTTGTGAGGTTTTGTTTTAATATTAGTTTTCCTGAGACAGCTGTAACTCTAGGATTCATTAAAGTCATGCATTGCCTGTTCCCTATTTAGTCTTTCTGATTTAGTCATATTCCCCTGTCTATAAATTTATCTGATCAAATGAATAACTTAACTAAACCTAGATAACCTGGTTGATGTATTGCTTCCATTTTTCACACATGAGCTGGCTTGTATTGTGTGGACATTTTTTTATACATGTCCAGATACTTGTACTATATTCATTTTTTCTCATATTCAACTGCTAAATTAAATAGAAATAAGGAACACTATTCAGCTGAAATGAAGTGCAAACCTCATTCTTTTAACACACCCCCCCCCCCCACACACACAGAGGAGATTATGAATAAACCCCACATGCCTCTTTAAGCCTCCTGGCTGTTTGTTCTTACCTTTGCGTGCAGTGTGAACTTTT
>VRLP01007107.1:0-23936 GCA_009660295.1 Lophius piscatorius | reverse complement strand
AAACCTGTGAGGCATCAGTCAAACCTGTGAGGCATCAGTCAAACCTGTGAGGCATCAGTCAAACCTGTGAGGCATCAGTCAAACCTGTGAGGCATCAGTCAAACCAACGCCTCTTCTGAGGGTTGGGGAATTTGGGCGGCTTTTCAATACTTTTGATTTTGCCTTTATATATTACATTTAATCAAGCTAATCCAATCCTTTCTTTTCGGCACAACCAAATTTCTATGACTTGATAGATTTTTCTCCACTTTACATAAATGTATTAAGATATTTAACCCAAAAACGATAATTAAGATGAAATTGGATTTGAAATATACTATCGTTTTTTGTTTTTTTTACAATAAACATTTTGAAGAAGCAGAATGGAAATACAAATTGCAGATGTGACCATATAAGGATAAAATTGAGGTATAATTATGCTACATACAACTATAACTACAAAAAACAAGTGGCGCTTCTTTTTTCCTCCTTAGCTTGTCATACTTCCAAGTATCTTATAATCTAAACATAGAAATGCTTAATGGGGATTAAATTTAACTATATATAATAATATACAGCTACCTTTGGCGTTGTACTTAATCCTAACAACCTCAAAATAACCCAAAGACTCAAAGACAATTTGGCTAAATATCTCTGAAAACTGTGTTACAGTTCGTCTATCACATCATTCCCACATCCTTCTTCAGGTCACCACCATGAACATCTGGTAAATTCAGCATTCTGATCAGAGTCCACAGATTCATCATTCCCCCCATCTCTACATTCATACGACGCATTTTCCCATTATAAAACTCAAAATCTAGTAAAACTAATCTCAATTCTAAAAGCACATGCCCAGTAGATTTAGAGTATGAATTTTGACACCTTAAAAATACAGAATTATACATGTGACATCCTTTATAATGTGGGCAGTTATTGTAGGGGAGTAGATTATAAAATAGAGCATGAGAATATTTAAAATGTGTCCGGTAATAAATAAGAAAGGATCATTCAAATATCAGACTTGGTAGACGTTGACTGTGTCTCCATCTAGTGTTTGGATCAATCCTGCAGACTTTTACTTGTAAGATCACTTACTGGGTGCCTGATGTCCACTATGAGCAGGATGACATCTGACATCTCCAGCACTCGCCAAAGCTGCCTCCATGTCTAAAAGAGAAAAAGGCAGTAGAAAACCATGAGAGATGGTATCGTTATGTCATCCATTAATTTCCATAAATGGGAATAAATGCATTCAAAAGCATTCAGGTAACGGATCTCCATCCTTTTATTATTCCAAATGATGTAACGTCAGATAGACATTCATTTAAGAGTTGTCCCGGAAAATGAAAACCTTGAAATAGGAATTTATCTTATTGTTTAACGCTTTTACTGCAATGTGACTTTTGCACATGAACACATAAGATGAGGTTTGTTGAAAACTACTTTTAACTATTTAGATTTGTTGTCTCTTGCTGTAATGCCCGATTCTAATACTATGAAAACAACATCAAATCCAAAACGCAAAAAAACATATAAAAAACCCCAGAGGATATTCATATTATACAGTTATTATATAGTATTTGGCATCGCTTTAATCCTTATCTTCACTTAAAAAAACCATCATCTTGAGATTACCCAGCATCCTTTCATCAGCTGCGTAATGAGTGCACATGCTGTGATGTGTCTCCTGAGCTCAGCCCACCCTTTGAAATGAAATTATCTGCAATGATCGGTTTTTGCTTTTGACAGATAGAGTTATCATATACGCACAGCCTGAGTAATACAGAGGAAGATTATTTCAAGGCAGATATGATGACACTTTGTCCTGATAGTAACGAGTCAGACAATTCACGGGTATGTCATGGATTTCTTACGGATCTCTGCTGATCCAATGATCAATGGTTAAAACAATAAAATATTCAATTTAATGGACATCAACAGCATCATTAAAGGTATGAATACTGGTACTGATTAATTGGTACCAGTATTCCAAAAATTCCAGTTTTGGAATTGTTAGTTTTAGTACCAGTTTTTTTACAAGAGTCATCTGAAGATGATATTCCGCCTGACCCTCACATTCATTTCTGTATGACATATCCTTCATTCTCCATTTCTTTGGTGAGCTTAGAAAGGTGAAACAGTATTCTAGATAAATGCAATGGACCACCATTAAGACCCAACTCTAACTAAATATAATCAGAGCATGGAAACCATACAAAATAAAAGTAGTATAGAATATAAAATATCAAAAGGCACAGCCAGATATTATAGTGGAAACTAGAAAATATAATTTGCAAGATTTAATCCAGACAAGAACACAATTCAGACTCACTTAAAAAAAAGAAGGTTTCTATGGAAACAGCAAAAAAATAAAATCCATAGAGAATTAAAAATTTCAAAAGGCACAACTACTTATCATGCTTTATGCCATGATGTAGAAATATGCAGATTTTCGATCCTCCCATCTTTCACACTTGTAATTTTGTTTGTCACACAATATGTCTTGATTATATTACTGTCTACTGAACAACAAAGTTTTTACAATGATAAATGTTAGTTTAGACTTATATCACAAGGTTGAAACTTTTAAAATAAATCAGACTTAATCATTCAAGTTCAACAATATGGAAAGAAAAATAGATAAAACAAACAGAGTTTCTGGTCAAACGCTAGTATTGTTTTAGTTTAGAAAGCATGAAGAGTGTAGACATTAAGTAACTTACCTCTAGATTGTGCTCAAATTGGCTGAGACACCCAGGTTGGTTTCTGGAGTGCAGATCATCCAGGTAGTCTCTGTACGACTTCTCCTCTTTCCTCAACAACTGCTCTCGTGTCATCTCATAATTCCAGGAAGGCCGCCTTGGGAAACCAAGACCTGGCAATGGAAATCAAATTTCAGCATGACAAGCAGCGATCCTCTCCATTAACCTTTTCTGCCCAGCCATTATTATTCTTACTTTGAGGTTCACATGTGGAAAGCATTCAAAAACAGACCTTTCTCTGAGGGGAAGATGTCTTTGATGTTAACTTCGAGTTCTTTGTCTGACACTGGCTGCAGCACCTTTTCCCTGGCCAACTTCTTCCGCTTTTCCACCTCCTCTTTACTCTCTTTCTCAAAGTGCAGTCGAAACCTGGGTAGAAGTGTGAGGGGATCGTCATTAAGAATTTTCCCCGCATTTAGTAAGTACAGGGTTGCTGCAAGTATCTAAAACAAACAACAAGCTAACTTTACTACTTAACTTTACTTTATTTTTCTCCTGAAAATCATTCAGGAATGAATAATTCAATGAATGTGAATACCATTGAATTATTCCACAATGTCACTTGTGGCCATAACAAATCAAGCTACCATTACCCCTCTGTCAAGAGTTAATTAGTAACATTGTCAACTTACCTATTGGGGTCATAACGACCTTCTCTGCTAAAGGGCTGCTGGTTTATTTTCCTAATTTCCGTGCTCTCACTGTCAGATGTATCAGACTGTCGCTCTCCTCCTCGTTCCACACTGGCATTGCGGCTACTCGGTCCAGAACCCGTGTCACCTAAAACCCAATGGCAAAGATCAGAGATCAGTCAAAAGAAGGAAGCACACTTTTTTGAATGAATCAAATACCACAAATTACTTTTTTCATCACAGTAACTGTTATGGATACTGTTATACTTGTAGACATAAACAAAAAAGCCAATCCAGGCTTTCTCAAATGATTCTAAAGTCATCATGGCACATCAAAACTAACCCTACACTGATGACTTTATTATCAACTGTAGAACTGTATATTGCTTGTTTTAAGCATAAGTTATATACACTTATTTTAATTAAATGTAAAAACTGATTCAAACAAAAGAGAAATTAAATTTGCCATTAAATAGTGGGTTCAAACATATATTGTTATTCTTAAAATATATATAAGATATATTGTATTTTATGTTGAAAACATAAAACGGGCCCTGGTCTTAATATAAAACCCAAGTATACTTGAACTCTAGGAGACTTACAGTACTTTTTGAAGTTAATGGGTTAGTTAGGCATAACATTCTACACTACATATGTGTAGTGGCTCCTTAACAATATATTTTTTGGAAAATGTTGCAAAGACAACGGCAACAAAACCCAAAAACGAATACATTCCCCACAAATACGTAATAATACGTAAAATAACTTGTAATGAAACAATTGTTTGCAGTCATCAAGCATCTGCTCGTGTATTTGTATTTGTCTTGTATATGTACTTATATATATGCTTAAACATAATTAATGGAAGTCTTTACGCAAACATGTCATGATATGTTATGTATTATTTTGACCATTATTTGTGAATATTCTCACTGCCTTTGCTTATCTGACTTATCTTGTTAGCACTTTAGACTAAAATCATTACTATTTCAACTTGTCTATCTAATTTGTCAAGTTCAAGGGCAAGTTATATCTCTGTTACTGAATGCTTTTTGAAAGCTGGCCTAATTAAGTTTCGCATGAAAGTGTTACTTAACCAACACTTTCTGGACATAAACATGTCCCTCACCGAGCATCGTTAGCCAACAGCTAAGCTAGCATGCTGAAGCTAACAGCTAAAGCTAACGTCACTTACCTCTCTTTCTCTCCCGTTTCACTTGGAGCTGTTTCTTCTTCTGCTTGTTGCTAAATGGCTTTTTTCGGGGCATAATTTAAAAAAACAGCGGGTTTATTATATGCAGCAGTAAATTCTATAGACCTGCCAATACTTCCAGCGTGTCTAGCTCTCTTGTTGACGTTATTTACATGGGTGAAGTTTCTCGACTCCTACACTTTTAACTGACGCCATATCCACTGCAGTCTGCGGAGAATTGTGGATGACACCACATTTGGGTGTTCGACTACTGCCAGAGTTTATGTAATTTAGGTTGCCTCTTATGATTCCTAAAAAAATGGGGTTTATTTTGAGTCAGAGCCCCTGTCCTAATACCACTGTGCAAACAAAAATAATAGAGTTAAAGAAAACAGGTTAAACTATTAGTCTGAAAGCCGCCCCTCCAAACCCATGTTCAATGGTACAGTCCACTTTTGTAAGAGCCTCAAAAATGTCAACGTTTCATCATGCTTTTATTAACAAATATACCTGGAAGCACAAGATCCCAGCACGCTTCTGAGACAAAGCAAAATATATTTTTTAGGTGCTCGCTGCTCAAATACCCTTAAAGCATTTTCTTGACAAAAGAAAGGTGTTTGCAGACAATCAAGGTACTTATATGTAAGTTATGATTATTCACTAATTTGACTGGAAAAGAATCAACAATGGATTGATCAATTATATTTTTATGATAATATTTCTAAACCAAAATAGATAATATTCAATATCATCATACAACTTTTGATTTGGATACTCATCTAATTAATAATTTCATACTTGGGAAAATGTTTAAACATTTAGATTTTTTTAATTACTTAAATATAACTAGAAATAAGGCTCAAGGACAATATATTAACAAACCATAAAGGACATATAAGGGGAAAATATTCTATTTCCACTGAAATAAAATTTCACCCATCAGGCAAAAAAAAAAAAAGATTTCTCTGATCCTATTAATTTTATATTGGCCTGAAACACAAAAAGAAATGCCTATATCAAATATTTCAGATACTTTATTGTATTATATGCAGAAAAACACTAGCATGTGTAATGTTTGTATTTCTATATTGAAATTTTATAAACACAATCACCAGGGAAGTATTATAGTGAAAACACATTTGAATAACACTTTGTTTAGGACAACGACACAAAGCAGAACAATAGAGTTTCATGTTGAACTGAACTTGCTCATCACTTCCCTGAAGTTCATATAAAAGCCTGCAGATGGGTCTAAATAGGTTTTATAGATTAATACATCCTTTTTACAGACAATCATTCTTTATAACAGTTAAAGATAGTATAGTATATAATTGATAGTATATATCAATATTATATACCATTGATATTTTTCTTTTCCTGAAAGGGATAGTGCAGAGTCACAGTCAACTACCAATTTCATCCAACAAAGAGGCCATAGATTGTCATGGCCAAAGCTGTATTATGAGAAAAGAGCGGGAGGTAAAAGAAAAAATAAATTAAGAGCAGAACTGCCTTTATGATTCTCTTAGCCATCATAACACCATCACTGTGATGGACAAACTTACTTATTACAGTCTTAACATGATTTTCCTAATCAGACAGTATAGATAAGTGATTAGAAACAAAAAAAATAAAAAATGACTAAACAACAACAACCAAAACTTAAAAAAAAGCAACCAAAATACAACCTCGAGTATTTTGTGTCACCATTACGTTTGTCCTGTCTGGCATGAACCATTGTCAGGCACAGTCGTTTGTATTCAAAAGTTCTTGTGTCACAATTATAGTATTGCTTTTATCCTTGACTTGCCATCCTCTAGTTCTTGAGTCAATTATAACATCCTTAAAACCCAGAGCTCCTTCCTCCCATCACGTCTAAGAGTTGAGGTGCTCCACTTGAATAGTTGGTGCTGAAACAGTGAGGCAGAGGTCCTTGTTGGAAGTGAGGTCTGCTACAGTAACTGGTTTGTACTGGATATCACTTGCAGACACCGTCTTGTACTGGTGCAGGTGAAAAGGACAGGAAATGGTTTCTGTCTCAGGATAGTTGCCCTGGCTCCGCCCCTGCTGGCCTCCAATCACTCCCCCACTTCCTTCTCCTCCAGTTCGACTCGAAACCCCGTCTGTACTCTCTGCCTGGCTCTGGCAATGGCTCTGTTGTGAAGCCACGACTATCGGCGTGGTCAACTGGTTTGGGTTGTGTTTCTCCATGTGTTTCACCAGATACGTCTCCTGATATCAAAGGAGGATGGACAGAGGAGGAAAAGTAGACGTGTGATTACATAGAGTAAATTAGCTGCCAGTTGTCTGATGCCAGAGAGGCAATTCATTATGTTTCATGTAGAAATTCTTCCAGAAAGGGTTTTTTGTCTTACCGAGGTGTAGGTGCGGTTGCAGAGGCCACATGAGTAGATCCTTGCATGTTTGACTGTGTGTGTAGACATGTGCGTCTCAAGGCTCGAAGCATCTCCGTAGCCTTTATTGCAGTTGGTGCATTTGTAGGGCTTGTCCTTGTTGTGCTGACGGCGGTGAGACTGAAGAAAAACGTTTTACAGTTCAGCAAGAGTTCTATACTAAACCTAGAAATCAATGCATTACATGCAATCACAACACGACACGACACAACACGAGATTAAAAAAATGTTTCTCACCTGTAAATTAGAGAGTTGTGTGAAGGATTTCTCACAGCCTGGTTGGTTACACTTGTACGGCCGATCTCCTGTGTGAATCCTGAATAACACAGGTAAAAACTTTCATGCACATAAACAGACTCTTAATGAATTCATGGACATTCAACCTGACCGCAGAGAGACACCGAGGAAGATGAGAAACGCAAGGCTGACTGGTTTACCTGTTGTGCTGCTGAAGGTGACTGAGTTGTCTGAAGCACTTTTGGCAGTAGGAACAGGTGTAGGGTTTCACTCCTGTGTGTATGCGGACATGTTGGGCCAGGTAGCTTGAATTGGCGAATGACTTGGTACAATGGGGACACTTGTGAGGCTTTGACTCTGTGTGGTTCCTGAGGAGGACAGATAGGAAGTTGAAATAAAAAGGGAAACAAAGTAAATGCAGCTTGATAAAAAAAATTAATTATAAAATTGTATTTGAATCATGCTTCAATGAGAAAGATCTAGAGAGAGAAGCCGTTCCAGACTAGCAAAGAGAAGTCTTGGCATTGCAATATTGTAACTTACAACAAAAGCCTGCAAAAGAAAAAAAATTAGTATTAGTACGGCTCAATGCAATCAGCCATCATTAAATACCAAAGCCTAATTATTAATCATTTTGATTGTCTATTGATGCACATCCTTCTGCCCTAGATGATTCCGATGTATGAAGAACAAAATCTAAAATATTACAATGGCTGTACAAAGCATCCCCTCATGTTAGCATGTCACTATGAATTAGTGTTTGCATGACTGTTCAATTCAGATTCTGTTTTGCACAAATCAGGTTTGGCTTTCTTGACAGTTTATGTTCATGATTACTATTGACCCATATCCAGCTCTCATGTGAACATGTTCCTTCTGCGGAAACAGCAGGCATGCGCACATTGATCCACAATAACAAACATTTTTAAAGTTATATGATTCAAATGGAAATGGTTGTGCCAGTAGATGGAGATGTAAGTATGACATTTAGCTTAGGAGGATGCCAAACACTTCACGTTCTGTTCTCTCCTCTGAGGTCGTTTCATTTGGCTGCTATGCCAGCACTAGCTGATGATGGCATCACTGTGCAAAAATCCCCAGGAGTTCTGTTCTCATTCATGTTGGATCTCCTCAAATTGGATATGTATCCAATCTATAACCACATATGTAAGAAACACAAGTCAGATTTGAAAATGTGGAATATTGTGTTCATACAGCCATAGAATAAGTCAGATGTAAGCAACATTAAGGCAAAACAATCTGAATTGATTAATTCGGGCTGTGGGCGTGAACGCTTTTGATTTAATGATAGCTAAAAGAACAGCAGTAGGACTACAAAATGAGGGAGAGAGCAGGAAAGCGGTGCATGACAGTAAAGGTTTTCATGCCCATTCAGAGGAGACAGTAAGAAAAGGCAATGATAAAGAAGTATAACAATGACACAATAAAACAAAGTGTATCTATTAACTTTAATTTAACACATATCTCTAAACGTGTGTGTGTGTATTTCTGGTGAAGAAGCATTGGTCGACGAAACAACAAGACACAGACGGGGGTGTAAAGCAAGAGAAAGCAAGGTAAACAGTGCAGAACGAGGCAAGAAGTGTGCACACAAAAAAACAAAAAAACAAACAAACAAAAACAGCAAGAAAATGGTTCGTCTGTGTAGATTCTCATTGACCCCAGAAAATGATCAAATGTTCTCATTATACCAGTGACATAATTCAACTCTACGTTATTCATAAATGGTCATTCTCATCTGAATACTATAAAAAAAACTCCACATGAACAGAGCAAAACTTGTAAAACGTGTAATTAGAAGTCAGATTTCTCTTTAATGGTTGCCCTTGGATGGATTTGATTACTGCCAGCCAGTATCTACATGGCAGTAAAACATGGATCTGCACACTTCTCCCATCTCTTCCCCAAAGGAGACGGAAGTAAACTGAGGTATGAGCTTCTAAAACGCACTTGGCAGGACAAGTTAGCAGAAAAGGGCAATACGGTATGGGGCTGGTAAATGTAGGGGCGTCTGCAGTACCGTGTGTGCTGTTGTAAATGACTGAGCTGCCTGAACGATTTCTGGCAGTAGGAGCAGGTGTAAGGCTTGGCCCCACTGTGGATGCGGATGTGCTGGGCCAGGTAGCTGGAGTTGGCGAATGACTTGGCGCAGTGAGGACACTTGTGAGGTTTGGCCTCTGTGTGCGACTTGGAGTGGATCTGCATGTCTGACTTACTGAGGAAGGTCGCCGCACACATCCGGCACCTACAGGCGGAGAGACACAGAAACGGAGGGCAGAATAGAAGAAGAGGAGGGAAGAAGAGGGACACATACATAAGAGACACGAGAGAAGATGAAGGAAAGAAATAGAAAAAGGAGGTGGAGCGGACGAGGGAATGAAGCATTGACCAACAGAAAGAAGGAAGATATTACATAAAATTCAACTCATAATAAAAAAAAGGGAAAATAATATTTGAAAAAACAATTGAAGACAGAGCCACAGACGTGTTAAATCAAATGTATAAGATGTAGAGATAGAAGGAGGTCAAGGCAACAGGGATGGAATAGTAGGCAGAATGTAAAAAGAGAGAGCAGGAAACAAGAGTGATTGAGAGTTTGAAAGTCAAAGAGCATGCTATATAAACGCAAAGGGGATGGTAGAGGTAGCTTTTATTTCTCAGTGTGTGCAGAGGCAGAGAGCATCTATCAAGCAGACACAAAATGTCAAATCCATGAGCAGAAAGAATCAATCCTCCGCTAAAAGAAATTAAGTTCTGTTGCAGCATGCTTATGGGGTGCGTTTAGAAAAGGTGTCTGTGTTTCAAATGCTTATATCCAGCAGCATTTAGAAAAGCTGAGCGTCTCTATGCTGATTTCAACAGTGGACAGGTGTGCTTACATTCCACAGCTAGTGCCAGGAGAAATGGGATGCACAACAGGTGTTTCTTTGACACCATACCTGTAAGTCTTTGTACTGTCCTTCGGGACGTGATCTTCCTCTTCATTCGACATGTCATACGGGTCTCCAGTATGATGCTGCAAAGTTGCCAACTGCAAAAAATAAAGAATTCGTAATATGTAATCGTTAGGGCGGTAACGGATCATAAACCCTGCAGTTTGGTTTTGGATCACGGTTATAAATCAGGTTTGAATACTATTTCAGATCAGGAAACAGGAGACAACTATAACTGGGCTTTAGCTCTCCATTTACTACTATAAGAATATTAACCGAACACTTACACGCGTAAAGAAGGAACTCCCAAGGAATTAAATTAAAACAACATTCGACATGTCTGAATGAAATATTAAAATAACATATTCCTTATTCAAATGTTAAATAGGAAAAAAGGTCATCATTTCAAATTGTCCCTGTAGGTCCACCCGTGTGACGAGGGGCACAAAAGAAGCCTTAGATAGAAAATGGAGTAAGCCTTTTTTCTTTCTATAAAGAAGTACGGTCTCATGTTTGCAGAAATAAACATCCCATAATCCCTGCTTTAGCCAAGTCTACTTCTGCCACAAAGGCTGTTGAAATTGTTACTGTGCTAAATGATATTTATATTTATGCTTTGATTGTCATATGTGGCCCAATGTCTACAATACCAGAAAGATTTTATTCCCCTTCCTCCCTCATCAGAATATTATACAAAGAACTCAGATACTTAGGTTTCTGAGTTCTTGTGCTACCCCAGTATCAACGACTGGAATGTCTGTCCACCACATGAATGTGCCATGTCACGAGACCACACAACTGCGTTTTTGTACATCTCTCCAGCGCAACAACAGCATTAAAGTAGTTCAAGCTGTTGTTGGTAAAGTACAGCCAGATGTGATTGATCTGATCATTTTCACTTTGATTTCTCTGTCATTTTATTACCTGGCCGCCGGCTGTCAGATGAGCCAGTATTAGTGTTTCATTCCCTGCTTCTCCCAAAGAACTGACCCTGGACAGCGTTGTCGTCTTCTTCTTCCTGCCTCGTTTGGAGGATGTAGGCATCAAGACCACATGGGACGCCCCATCCCCTTCCTTTCTATCTGCAACAGGATTGACAGCAACACTTGGAGCAGTGAACACTTCGGAACATAGAAGCAGCAGGGATCAGCTTGCTCTTTGTACAACTGTTCTAGGAGGAGTACTTCTACGTATAAACTGCCCTCCACATAATAGTCTGATAAAATATGGTTAGAAAACTCAATGGAGGGATTACGTTTTAACCGTTTATTCTTTCAATTTTAACCGATATTTGAATGCGTCTCTTTGAGGCTGTTGTTTGGAACATCTTTCATAAAACATTTGAAATGATCTTAAATCTCAGAGAAACACTTCTGACAAAAATGTTTCATAAACAAAAAGCACGAACAATAAGGATATTCTATGAGCAAACTGACACTGAGCTAATTTATTTAAAGGTGTAGAGTCAGACATTAAATCATTAGAAGCTCATTTGATGGTTCTGCTGCTGTGTAACGTCTGAAAACAATCATTGCTTTAAAGAGAAGTACCCAGTTGGGTTCATTACCTCTAACTACATAGTGTTTGCAAAATGAAAGGGACATAACAAAAGGTTTGGAACAAGTTCCAAATCATTCAAAACAGCATTAAAAAAACCCAAAACATACAGAAACACAGAATAGATGCCTCCCTTTGATTCATAAAGTACAAATGATGGTGTCAAAGAGATTTTATCAAATAAGGGCCAGTGAAATAAAACTTTATATAGTTTCATAGAAATAAAACAATATAAAGCCTTTACGTTTTACAGTCATATATGAGATATAACATACAGCATGCGTATCATTATGTGTGTTTAACCTGTAGAATGGAGCGCTGACACGATCATGGTTGTGGCTGGATGACCAGACATGAAGGACTGGGAGGAGTTGGGAGTGACAAGTGTTCCCTGAGGTGTTGTGATCACCAGACCCGCTTCATCAATAGTGACGGAAGTTAAAATGGAGACAGAAAAAAGGAAAAAGTCACAAGAATTCATATTGTTCAGTTTTAAGGAGTATTACCAACAAATTTAAGGTACTATATGCAAAACGTTGAAGTATTACTAAAGAAAATGCAGCGTCATTATTCCATTATTTGAAGACAGCCCTGAGGTCCCAGCATGAATGTGGGCTCTTAGACCATAGCGCTGCTTGAAGGGCCAATGAACCAGGATTGTCCGTTTGCCCTCACCAAATACTTTTTTCTGCATTGCTGCTATTTAATAACTGAGAATTCAACTTTGGGATTCTTTACCCAGCATAAAAGTTTGGTGGTCTTCTGATTTGAAATTGTTGTTTGTTATCGTGTCAAATGCATTGAGGAATAAACAAGACAGGTCTAAACGAGACGGATCTAGATGCTTGTCCAGGAAAAAGAAACTCACCTGCCGTCATGATGCCTGTGGAGGGAACAGTCAGCAGGTTCTGGGTGCTCTGAGGAGGGTGGAGGGGTGACACAAACCCAGCCTGCCCTCCTCCATCTGTCTTTGTCACAGAAGTGGGGATTGTGAGAAGAGCTGTTTGGTAGTGGTGGGGTACAGAGGAAGGAGAGAAGGAGGCACTCTTTTCCTGTTGCTCCTTTACTTTGTTCAGGAACACGGCATTCTCAATCTGTTCGTGAAGAGCAGGTTACTAATTAGAATTAATAGACTGGACACCCTCGTTGCTCTTCTTGCAAACCCCAGACACACCATCTTGATGTCATATTCTCACTGACCTGTCCGGGTACAGTTGGAATGGGAGACCAGAAATATGATGAATTAAAATGAGAATCTTCCATCATTTCTGCAATGACACAAAAATATCAACACCAAATTACTGGAATGGCTTAGTTAGTTGTACCAATGAAAGTTAAAGTTAACGCGCAACAGCAGAGCAAAATCTAACTTCACTCAAATGATCCCCATTAAGACAACGTTTGTCATGATCCAAATATCTAAATAATTATTACAAATACTTCTTACTGTTTATCATAGTTATTTACGTGCTAAGACTAATATTTGTGAACACAAGAGAACTAAAGGTCAACTTATCCAATTATGATCAGTACAACACAGAAGCAGATAATTCTCCCTATTTCTTTCATCTAATGGAACCCATATAATATATACTAATAAATATCTAGATGCAGTTTAGAACACTATTTTTTTTAAAGAGCCCAGTTATAAGACTGTTTTGGTCAGGTCCTCGGGCAAAGACAAGTCTTCAATTAAACTCTACATCATTTTATTTGACCATGTGTCAACAGATCTGGACGTGACTTTACATTTACAACAAGCATGCTGGTGAACGACGCAAAAATTAGCACAACAATCAACAGAATAAATAAAGGAGTGAGGTACGCATTCATTTTTTTTGCATTTCCTGCTGTGGTAATAATACCGTGATCATTTAGCTCTTTAGCCTGAGGGCAAGAAGGCAAAAGGTATTTGCCTTCCCATGTATTTATTTGAATTTCCATCCTACCTGTCTGAGACTAGAATCCCATTAATCCAGGTCATGGTAATCCTTGTGGGATGAATCCAAAGCCACTGGACTTCTGTTTTGGTTTCAAGACATTTCTTCGGTTCAGAACTGAAGAAACGTCTTGAGGCCGAAACATAAGTCCAGTGGCTTTGGATTCAACCCACATTAATTCCATTCTCCCATTTTTCTACTTGCAGCTGCTGCATTCCTTGATATTTGACTTGATGTAACAGCGATGGGAGCAGGCTCCTTGTGAAGTAACAAAAAAAGGGACTCGAAACCGATGTGTATCCGATTAATGAGCACATCTGAAAGTGGTCCAAATATGGTTTTCTATTGTTTATCATGCCAGATTCCATGTAGTTTATGCTAATCACACGTTCTGGTGAAAAATGCTTTTGTCATGTGCTGTTGGAGGCAAAATTATTCAACCTCCATTGTATATCACATTTATTGTCCAAATATGTAATTTATCTCTCGTTAAGACAAAAAAAAAAAATGCTGGGGATTTTGGGACTGGAACTCGATCCCAAAATGATCCAACACCTTCATGAAAGCATCACTAGAACTACATTGAAACCAATACACCGTATGCAAACTTGATGCATAGCATTCCTGAAGACTCTTAGCCCAAAGGAAAATACTACCAGTTCTGTACTTTTCATGGTTTTACATCAAATCTGCAAAGATTTAATATGAGTTTCAAGTCGTCCCTACAATGTTTCAGGAATTGGTCTAAAATCAAGTCTTGGTGGACTTGAGGATTGCTTTGGTTTCTTTCCATTTGATGGAAATCATCTTAACCTCTACACAGGTTTCAGGTTTCCTGTACCTGAGGAAGGACAGCAGCCCAAGAGCAACACCAAGACACAGCCATGCTCGGCTGTTGGTAGAGTGTTCTTTTCAGCATATGCTTTGTTCTTCCTCCTCTAATGACCTGAAAATGTCCTTCTTTGTTTAATCACCACACAGAGCAGCATCCCACGACCTCTGCAGCTTATCAGGGTTGTTTTGAATGCACTAGAGCCGGCCTCCTTCAAACCTTTGGGTGAGCAATGGTGTCTGTCTTGGGAGTCTGGACATGGAACATCTACAGCTTAAGTCCATGAAGGCTAGAGCAGTGTTTCAAAATCTAAATTAGAAACATGTTCTCTTTTATGAGGGAGATCATTGAATAATTTTCCGACAGTAGTAGATGTGGCAATAAAAGTAATTTTGTGTTGAACTATGGTCCTACTTCAAAAAATGTGGTTATTGCAAACGGTTAAAATTGGTTTTATTTTTCCAATTTACCTAATACACAATGGGGGTTGAAAAATGTAACTTTTAATCAGATTTGGGCCACTTTGGCTCAGATGGAGAACGGCTGTCCGCTAATCCGAGGGTCGGTAGTTAGATTCCCGGCCCCTGCAGGCTACATTTCAGCATGTCCTTGAACAAGATACTAAACCCCATGTGTCTTTTCCGTCGGTGTGAATGATGGCTGGAGTTAGCAGGAGTTTTGAGTGATCATGCAGACAAGAAAAGGCGTTATAGAATAACACTCCATTCACCATTTATAATGAAATGTTCAACTTTATAAACTGGGCGTCAATTGTGATACAACGTTATGGATTTAATGGTTATAAGACTCGTATTATTAACAGTAACTAACTTCTTAGTTAAGCTAGAGATTGTCCACTTGTGATGTATGCTACTAAATGTTTATTGTGAGCTGTACAGAACAACTCCCTTTCTGCTGCTGGACTGCGTTTACCAGGCCTGACGTACTCATTACGATAGTTAGCGAGCAGGGAGCTCGGTGTCTCTAGTGCCCTCCTGCTTGGGAAAATAATAACAAGCAAAGCGAAAAAAACTGAAAGGAGAAAAAAAAACTGAAGCGAGGAGAAAAAAAGCACAACAGACCGTCCTCGCAGACTTCCGGTTGTGGAGACGGGTGCAGACGGCAGCAGTGTCAAGCACATTTACTCCTAAATACTAAAGACTGCATGAAGAAGAGTGGCGGTTACCGGCAGGGACGGCTTCGTCTGTCACCCCGGAACTGTCGTGGGTCGGAACAGTTTGGACAAATCTTTCAAAAAATCAGTACATCAGGGAAGTTTCTTTGGCTGTTCTTTTTTTTTTTTTTAGTTTTTTCTCCGGTGAAGCTGCTTCGTCAAGCTTCACTTCCTCCGGATAAGGTCGTCGGACAAAGGGACGCTTTATGACGTCACTTCCTGTTAATGGAGCGTATGCTTTACCAATGTCTAAAAGTCGTACATGTTCTCGGTCAGCTGGTTAGCATCCTTCCAGCTGTAGACTCAGAGTACACGGTCCTGAACTACATCTGAGTTTATTTAGGCACATAAGGCTATGTCTCTAGGCTCTATGCTGTTTCAAAATCAGACCTGTATCGTGTAAGACTGTATAACATAAAGAATGTGTTTTAAAACTTATTAAAAACACTTAAGTGGAGATACACTTTAAAACAGCTTTGCCAGGTTTTTTTATATTTTTTTTTTAGATTGATCAAAAGTGTAGAGTGGCAGTCATTTGCTCTTTTCACACAAAGATTGCCCTACAATGCCGCAGTGAAGACCCTTCTCAAAGATGTATAGAAAATACAGATGTACTTTTAAAATATAGGAATATAGTGCTGGCTAATAGAAATAAAAGATGAAAAGTCCTATCTCAAAGGCATATATAATAATAATAATAATAAAAATAAATTGGACTCATATAGCACCTTTCTATGATACATTATAATAGTCCAGATGCAGATGTGCACTTAGCAGAAACACACATGGTGTGCTTAGTCATCGCTTGGTTTGTAGTCAGTAGATGAAAGATGGGTTGCAGAGATTATGGGTTTCACAGGGATTTATTGTAGAGTCTGACCGCAGACGGGAGAAAGGACCTGCACTAGCGCTCTGTCTTACACTGTGGGTGTAGCGGTACTTTGCTGGAGGAGCTGCTGGAGTCAGTCTCATGTAAGGGGTGAGAGGCGTCGTACAGGATGGATGTCAGCTTGGATAGCATCCTCCTCCCACCCACCTCCTCCACAGGGTCAAGGGGCCGGTCCATGACAAAGCTGACCTCCTGACCGACCTGTTGGGTCTTTTCTTGTCCCTCTTTGTGTTTCCTCCACCCCCAGCAGACCACAGCGTACAATTGCAGATGCTACCACAGTGTCGTAGAAGGCCTTTAACAGGGTCCTGACCCATTCGAGGGACCTCAGTCTCCTCAGCATGTGGAGACGACCGTGGCCCTTCATGTCCAGGACATCTGTGTTGTCCGACTAGTCAAGTTTAATGCTGAGGTGAAAAGTGAGCCTAGGTTCCATAAGCAAAAGAAGCACAATGTATTGCAGAGCGGCATAAGATTCCGGTGTGACATCTTACATATGCATCTGGTATTGCTGTCTAAAAAATAGATTAACTGAAGAAAACGACTTACTTTCACTTTTCCATAGCTTCTTATAACTATTGACGTTGTGGGATGGACATATGATGTTCGGCAAAACATCACACCTCCTTTTGCACCTCACATTTTTATAAAAATGTCTGTTTCGTCTTTGGTACCACCTCTGCTTCCATCTCAGAGGTGGAACAACTCTCTTTATCCAGATCTGCAACAAAGACCCATCCTCCCAGAAGGTTTCTAAAATTGTTTCAATAGTTTTAGCGTTATCTTGCTAAAATAGACCTGGGTGAAAACATAACCTCCAGGGTCCAAATACAATCCACTCATCCACATCAGTCTGACAGTCAACGGATTAAAAACCACACCTATCTTTAGCCTAATTGAAGAAAACTGGTCCGAGTACGTGTTTCTTCTTCAACATACACCTTTGAATCATTATTTACTTAGATACTTTTCAGAGTAATTTTGCAATACTGTCTTTATCCAAATTGCTGCTACCGTATTACATGAACCCACCCATATAAAATGGTTTGGGGAAATTACCTTTGCACGATCTCGCCATTGGCATCCTGGAGATAGTTGTAGAGTTTTACACCTGCCAGAGATGAGTTATGAACTAAACCAGTGGGGTTGGCAGACTGAGTGAATGCTAGCGTGAACATCCTCTACATCAGTCTCAGACAGCTCTGACTGAGGAGGGAGCCGCCATCCCACAGGATGACATCCGGATGTTATGCCAGTCCGTAAGGAGGAGGACTGATTAGGGATACACTAATGACTTACTCTATGAAATGTTATGAACTCCAGTTCTGCCACCTGGATAATTAATGAATCAATTCATTCATTTACTGCTTATCCTGTTCAGGTTCGCGGGGGCTGGATCCTGTCCCAGCTGATGTATGGTGTTTATATATGTGGTGGGTTTTTTCTTAATTGTCTTTTTGTTTTTCCTATTGATTGAGTTAATAAAATCATTAAATGTTTGATCATTTTTTTTACTTTATGGATCACAGCATTGTGAATTTTGTCTCTGCATTTGACCCATTCCTGAAGGAGCAAGGGGGGGGGGCCGCGTTGAAGCACCTGGAGAGCTGAGGTTCCAGGGTCTTTCTCATGACCCCCCCCCCCCGTCATGTTGTATCAGGGGCTGCAACAAGCAAGCAAACCCGAAGCTGCCCTTACTCAGAGCAAATATGAGTTATTTGCATAGAAGACAAACTAAACAATTACATTTTCACACAATACATGGAACCATTCAATATCCCTGAAGTACACTTTTTGTTTTTTTTTACACTTTATTATGTTATATTTCTAATAAATTATTTACCTACTTCTGGTCAATGATGTCTCCTCTTCCTTTCTAGTATTTAAATAAAAATTAGTTAAGCATTATATCTGTGTAGATTCTCATTCATCCAGGTCCTGGTAATCCATGTGGGTGAAAAGGTGGGTTTCAAGCCATATGGATTGATTAAGCCTTAATTCAGTTATGCGAATGAATAATGATCAAAAAGAAGAAGCCTATGTCTTCTTCATTCTACGGATGGATTTCTAAAGGACTGAACACAGGTTCCGGAGCCCAAAAGTAAGACCGAATTTACCTGCCAGGTATCGACAGTGTCAATGTAAATTTAACGGCAAGTAATTACTTGTATTAAAATGAGATAAAGTTATTATTTACATTTATTCTCACAGAACTCATTGACTGTTGATGATGGATAATTAAAGCCATTTCCAAACAAGAAGCAAACACTAGATAAGATAACACTCTATATATCCCAAAGGGAAAATGACCGTGTTACAGCAGCATGCTGGTAGGGCAAGTACAATAAACACAAAGTCATGCCATGTAAAGTGAGGAGTTAGTTAGCAAAGGTCTTGTCTGCTATTGTGATGGACTGGCTGACAGATGGACTGGACTTTGATGTCTGCGAATGACGATGTGATCTGTAGTGAGAGCAGGGAACAGCAGGAGGAGAACCTTGAGAGATGGAGTTATGCGCTGGAGAGAAGAGGAATGAAGGTCAGTCTCACCAGGACAGAATGTGTGTGTGAATGAAAGGGAGGCAGGTGGAACGGTGAGGATGTGAGGTATAGACATGAAGAAGGTGCAGGAGTACTTCCTCAACTAATCAGAGAAATAGGGAGTGTGGAAAAGAGGTCAAGAAGCGAGTGTACGCAGGGTGGAAAGGGTGGAGAAGAGTGTCAGGATTTCTATGTGACTGAGGGGTAGCAGCAAGAGTAAAGAGAAAGGTTTATAAGACGGGAGTGAGACCCGCTCTCCTGTATGGTTTGGAGACGATGGCACTGACCAGAGATTAAGATGGAAAAATATTCTGGAGTGACGAAGAGGGTCAGGATTTGAAACAAGCACTTCAGACCAGATTGAGACGGTCATGACACATGAAGAGGAGAGATAGTAGTATGTTGGTGGAGATTGGCTGGAGACTCCAGCCTCCATGCAGGAGAGAAGGGGAAGACCAAAGAGGAGGTTTCTGGATGTGGTGAGAGAAGACATGCAGTTTGTTGATGTGACAGAGGAAGATTAGATTAGATAACCTTTATTAGTCCCACAATGGGGAAATTGCAGGGTTACAGCAGCAGAGCATGTTACAGAATAAAAATACAGAATAACAGTAAAGTATGTGCAAATAAATTAAGGTAAATGTACAGTTGACATGTTGGGAAGTGTATTGTCCCATAGTGAAAGTGCAAGTGAGGTAAGTGTGTATGTAGTTGTGTAGGTGTGTGTGTGTGTGTGTTGCTAACAGTGCTGGTTGTGGAGTCTGACTGCTGCAGGAAGACCCCTAAAGAAAACCACCCAAATATTACAGTTATAATAATGTAATATAATATATAATATAATGCTCTGACAGTTGTTGATGTTGATATTGTGTAGTTTGTTGAAAGCCCCTGTATAGTTTTTCTCGGACACAAAGTCTATTTCTGAACAGAAAACTACAGAATCCCTCTGGTGACATTGAAGAAGTAAAACTGTCTGGTGGCCAGGTCTCATTAAGTCGGACAACGACTTATTATCTCGTGGCAAAGACTTAATAAAGCGAGGGGACGACTTACTACGAGTTACTATCTTGTTCGAACAGGTTATTAAGTCGTGGCCACGACAGAAGAAGTCATTCCAAACAGTTATTAAGTCGTGGCCACGAGTTATTTTGTCTCTTCAACGTCACCAGAGGTTCTCAGTTAGATAATCCTTTTGGCCGTGGAGCGGAAACACGTGTTGATAAAAGGAGTGCATTCAGGGGCGGCGTGGAGTGACGAAGAGTCGTTCGTGGCTGTACTCCCAACTGTCCTCATGGGGGCGCTGTAGCGGCACTCATCCGGTCCATAGAGTCGTCAACTTCCGGCGACACGTTTGCTCAGTCCACAAATCTCATCCTGTTGATGTTTATACATGTGTATACGGCAGAATCCAGCGGATATCGTAGTTTATTCGGTGACGTCGTGTCTTTTACGCCCTCTGACGTCATCATAGTTTCAGGTGTGGTCGTGGTCAGCTGCAGGTTCAGATGGGGGAGGTGAGGAAGCTGCAGAAGAAGTTGAGACAGATTGAAAATCTGGAAATAAAACCCAGTGTTACTCCAGAGGAGAGATTTAAGGTACAGACACCCTTCACCCTCCTTCCCCCTGTGGGACATATTTGAATGATGGGAGAAATGTTTTTCTCCTGTGTATCTTAACTGTTTGACAGCTTGTTCATAAAGGGAGGGTAGCAGAGTTTACCCTTTGACCAGAGTAATTCATGACCGAGAAGAGGGAGAGTGAGTATGGAAAGGGCAGAGCCTGTAAATTATGATCCTGCCCTACACCAGAGTCCATCTTTATCGAGCTGCCTTTATGTCAGCTCATTTTAAAGAATGATAAAAAGTGTCTTCCCATCCCTCAGCAGCAGGAGACCATTTATCAGAGCTGTTGAAGGTTACTGGTAACACACATTACTCATATATATGAATGTTACATTTCATTGTTCTGTTCATTTCATTAAACGTGTTATTGTGAGGTCCACCTTTCCCACCAAAACAGCTCTGACCCGTTCAGACATGGGCTCCAGAAGATCTCTGAAGGTCTGTCTCTGTCCAGGACCTTAAACACTAGCAGCGGGTCCTTTAAGTACTTTCTGTTTTAAAGTGGGCCCCCCATTGACTGGAATATTTTGTCCAGCACATCTCACAGACGCTTGGATTGAGATTTGGGGATTTCTGATACAGAATTAACACTTGGAGCTCATTGTTGTCTTCCTCAAACCGTTCCTGAAGCATTATTGAAGTCCGACAGGATTCATTATTCCACTGAAAGAGAAGGGATTCCCTCTGTCTGCAACAATGTTAAGTGAGGAGGTTTGTGTGAGTGGAACATTGTTCCCAGCTTCAAACCGCCTCCCCGGCCTTTCTTCTTCACATAGTGCATCCTGGTGCCCAACACAAACACACCGGACATTCCATTTGATGTCAAGTAAAATGGATTTGTCATACCGTCAGAGAAGCAGGTCTGGTGCAGGTTGAATACAGGAACTCTGAGGCGTCTGCAGCTTCACAGCCGGGAGCTTTCATGTATTTTCTGTCTTTTACAACCAGCGTTAGGCTTTTCAACAGTTTGTGCTACAATCACTCCGTAACAATCAGACCCACCACGACACAGAGGGAATGGAATATATATTATAATCACAAGAGAGGAGACACACAAACCTTATCACATGAAGTACATTTAGTTCATTTTAGTTGAATGATAATTGATAGGATTGAAGCAAAGGTTGATCAGAACACCTGTGTACACAGACAGGACGGTTTTAAATACTACACTTAAATATTTCAACTCCCTTTGATGTCATTCATAGGTTAAAAAAAATAAATGGATTCAATATAAATGACTATTATGTGGCTCTCAAGTTCAGAAAACTGAAATAGAATAGAAATGACCTACTAAAGGAATTGAAAGTTTAAGGAGTAGAAAGTTCAGATGTTTGTGTTAGTACTTAGGAATAAAAGTAAAACGTTAAGTTAAAAACAAACTCAATTTAAGTAAAGATACCTCAAAAAAGGGTGACAAGTATTTGTACTTAGTTACTTTCCTCCTTTAGTTAACAGCTACTAACTCAACGAAGTCCATTTACTAACAAATACTGTAATTGACATATATTATACAGTAGTTGTACTGCTTTATTTCTATAATTCTGTTAAATGCTTCTTTATACCGCTGCATGTTTCACTTTTTACTCCAGAGTATTTATCTGCCAAGTACAGACTTTTTCTGATTTATGTTAAGCACAGATAATATATCATAATTAGTAATAGATCAAATGTATGACAAGTATCGAATATAGTGAAACTTCAATTTGTTCATAGTTAAAGTATTGCTTACACAGTTATATATCATTAATGATAATAAAGTAATAATACAGTATTCTGCTGCCCAGTGAGTACTTCTAGTTTTTACACTTTCAGTACAATACTTCTGTACCGTGTTTCATTATTCCTTTACATTGGATTTAGTTTTTTTTACATTTAGTGAAGTATATTATAGGATATCTAACAAAATCCTTGTATTAACGCTGCTCACTTAGATTTAGTCTCGATTCCTGGCTTTAATCGCCAGAGTGGGTCATAATAATTATTCATTATTTTAATCTCATCCATCCACTTTCTTAAAAATGTAATCTAAGCGGTAAACCCAAGCTAAGATGAATCATTTTGAGCTTCTGTGATATCGTCACACATTTTCTCCAACTTAGTGAAGTATTACTAGAGCTGCAGAAAACAGTTTGTCTGTTTGTTTGTTTGTCTGTTTGTTTGTCTGTTTGTTTGTCTGTCTCTTTGTTTGTCTATTTGTTGGTCTATTTGTTTGTTTGTCTGTTTGTTTGTCTGTTTGTTTGTCTATTTGTTTGTCTCTTTGTTTGTCTGTTTGTTTGTCTAATTGTTTGTTTGTCTGTTTGTTTGTTTGTCTGTCTCTTTGTTTGTCTCTTTGTTTGTCTGTTTGTTTGTCTATTTGTTTGTCTCTTTGTTTGTCTCTTTGTTTGTTTGTCTCGTTGTTTGTCTCTTTATTTGTCTGTTACACGATTACGGTAAAACTAATTGACAGAATTGCATGAAATCTTACCCAGAGGTAGTTTTTGTCATATCTTACATATGATTAAATTCAGGTGAGGTTACGTGTTTTTTTTTAGCAGCGTTTAAAAAGAATATATAATAACTAGAAAAAGTCCTCAGACAGATAGACGGATGGAGATTCATTCACCGAGTCGAACAAGAAGTGTTTTTTTCTTTTCTAAATTGAATATAAAATGCTGTTTTTTTTTCTGACTACAGACCCAAAAACCCCTCGGTGACAAGCCTCTCTAGTACTTTTTGGAAAACCGTTTGGGTGCCATGACCTACAGCAAATGTGATAGATGGCCAGACAGCAGCTCCTGGCAGCGTTCTTGTGAAATCTTGGCCCATTTCTCGAGAGAAAAGGCTTCCAGGCCTGTAATAATCCTGCGTTCATGTGCTGCGATGGTTGTGTTTGATTTTGTGTTGGATTCAAACATGCCACACTAGAATATTCCAGGACCTATTCTCAAACCAAGCCTTAGTGGGCTTTGAGGTGTACTTGGGATCATTGATGTCCTTATTGAATATCCAATTAAATTCCTCACAGATGGTTTGGCATGTCTTCTAGGATCTCCTGATTCTAGATGGAATCCATCTTACCTTCTACATCAGAACATCACAAACCACTGCCTGTCCGCCCCGCGGGTGGGTTGTACTTTACAACCTATGCACCATTCTTCCTCTTCCAGACATACCAGTGATCCAGACATACCAGTGATCCAGACATACCAGTGATCCAGACATACCA
>VRLP01007106.1:0-23939 GCA_009660295.1 Lophius piscatorius | reverse complement strand
TATATATATATATATACATATATACATATATATACATATATATATATATATACATATATATATATATATATACATATATATACATATATATATATGTATATATATATATATATATATATATGTATATATATATACATATACATATATATATATATATATAATTATATATATATATGTATATATATATATATAATTATATGTCATTATGTAAACAATGTGGTATTTAAAGTGTTAAAATCCTGAAAATAAATCATCATTTATAAGTTATTATCAGGACTGAAAAAACTGATTCAATAAAAATGGAAAATGATTTGGATATGTAATATTTTAGAGCAGTTTAAAGTGAGTGAGCATGAAATATCAATTATCAAGCCTAATAATTGATATTTCTCACCACATATTAATCGGATATTAAATATTTGCCGATGAATGTCAAGACTTCTGGTGAACATAAGAGTCACTCGGCATCTTTGGAAAATCATTTCCAGCTCCCCAAAGGGCTGCGACACAACCGTGACGTTTAGTGTCTGAGGAGTGGAAACGGAGACAAAGGAGAGGAAAGGCGGGTCAGGTGATCGCGGTTCGTTAAAAGGTGGAAATGACCCAGCAGACCGAGAAGGTCAATTGCTGCAGACTAGTCATCCTTCAAGGCATTTAGGAAACACATAAAGTAAGAAAACAACTGTTCTCTTGTGTAAGTTCCCAATGTTTTACTCAGTGTGTTCTAAGGCTGCCACTATTATTTTATGGTTGTTTTTTTCTTACTTTATCTGACCGCTATTAAGAGACAACATCCAGCTCCGATTTTAAGACTCATCATAAGTGACAAATGGCTGCTGAGGCTCTCTGAGGTTGCTGGTTTGGGTCCTTCTGCCGACGGTTGATTGGATGTGACACAGGCAGCATTAAGACTGCTGGATATCTGGAAGTTGCACGGTTTGAGGTATTTTTTTTGGACGATGCATCCAAGCAAAAAATGATTTTGCTTCCACAACATGGCTTCCATCATCTTTAGAGGAGGTCAAAACCATGACTCAACGCAGACACATGATTGTGTAGTATTTCTTGAAGAAATGCCGGAGAGTGTTTCAGACAAAAAGAAAGCCTTTTGTTACCACTTGTCATTCAGAGAGGAAGGATTGGGTTGACCAGAAAACAAACAAAGGAAGCTGACTACTGGTCCACTGAGCCTCCATAAAAGGAGCAGGTCTAGAAGGTCCCTGCCAGAGACAAAGTAGTGCAATAGACCTTTTATAGCTTCATGCACACTCCTACATATCCCTGTTGTATCATTAAATGCTTAAACAAATGTTGTTTGTCATGCGTCCAAAAGTTCAGAGCAGGATTTCCCATGATCGTATCGGACCGTTTCCCTTCGCAAGGAGCAGCTCAGATGTGGAGGATGAGGTGCGAGGCGAGGAAGGAAATGCTGCTGATGTTGTTCAGGGCTGAGAAGTCTGATGCTTCATTGTTAGTGAAGAGGCTGAGGTAATGGGAGAGAATGGCTCAACAAGCGAGACCGCGTCCATGTAAATGGAATGGTTTCGTGGAAATTTCAAAGCCCAAGTGATGCATTAGAGATAATAACGCTGAAAATCAGGTGTTTCCATTTCTCCGTGTCTCTCTATCGAACAGACGGACCCAAACGCATCCTTTCTCAGAGCAAAGATTTTTTTTCCTCTTTTCTTTTCTTTTACTTTTCATTCTTAATGAGAATACGAATTCAAAATACACAAGATTCAAAATCAAGCAAAGAAGAAATAACTATTAACCGCACATATATATATATTTTGTCTTAGCTTTATTCATTCATACGTTTTAAAGTTATTAAAGCTTAGAATTTTCTTATTTGCTGCTGCCAGATTTAGTCCAAATCCGTTTCGCATCACCTCAGGGAGATCTATCTCTGACATTTCATATTTTACTCACTAGGGAGAAGGTTTTATTTAAACAAAAAACACTGTTTTCCTGACATAACTCAAAAAATCTTCTTTTTTTTTTTTTTTATACCCACATACCTTAGTGGAAGGAAGAACTGGATTGATTTTGGCAAAGGTTGGTTGTACAGTTCTGATACCCGAGAGAGCTTAATCACTAAAAGTTTTCGGCCCATGATTTCTCAACCATTTTTCCCATTTAGTCCAAATTTTATGTATATGAATCAAGTCCAGGATATGTATCTTATAAACATCTTGATCTACTGTAATAGTTCACATTTTACTCACTAGGGGGAGCTTTTTACGAAACACTTTTTTTGGTTTTTCGGACATGAATTTCTAACCGTTGGTTCAAAATAGTCCGAATTCGGCGCGTATGAATCGACTCGAGGTCACAAGATGGAACTTATCTACAAAAAAGACTGTCATCCAGACATAACTCAAAAACTACATTATGGATCGTTTTCCAGTTTAATACCCACAGAGACCTTAGTACGGGGTAGAACTGGAGGGATTTTGGGAAAGGTCAGTTTTATATAAATTTATTATGAGGAGATTTATCTTGTATATACCATATTTTACTCTAAAAGTTCATATTTTACTCACTAGGGAGAGATTTCCCTTCGAAAAAAAACTGTTTTTTACGTCATAACTTCACATTTAATTAGAGGAGTTCAATCAATACCGAAAAGACCAAATCCTGGACTTTTCATTTTTATTAGACATAAGAAATTGCCACATTCCACTGAGTCTTTGAGTGAAATAAAAGCTGTACCTTTGTGAAAAAAACAACAGTAAGTAAACTTGTGAACTCCCCTTCTCTGTTTTTATTTGTCTCTGTTTAATACGTAATGCACTTTTCATCAGCACTCATTTATGCCTTTTTTTATTGTTTGTTTCCTGCCATAAGAACAGAACTCTATAAATTCACAGTTTCTCCTAACTATAAAGAAAATTCTTTATATAACAAATTAGTGAAATTCATCCTTCAAATGAATTCATTATGATTAATTGGAAAACTATTTTATTCACAACACAAATATAGAAACAACAAAACACATATTTTAAACTTGTGAAACCACATACAGCTTAGAGAGATGCTTGCTTGATTACCAAAAGTCCGAATCCATAAACATAGATTTTTCATCGCAAAGATATCTGCTAGAGGGTTATCTTGAAAAAAAAAATCGAAAATGTAAGACTTATTTATCACTATGAGGTTTAATATACAAAACAAATAACAAAGATTGACAAATATAATTTAAAAAAGTTTCTTCCTCTCTCATTCTCTTCATGTGTTCAGCACATTGTTTTATTCTCTTCTTCACATTTCTTGACATTGAGGGGGGCATTTTGTTTAAGAGCATACACAATGTCTATTTAACTTTACTTACTTACACATTGTTGCTTCATTTCCTGTCCTCCTCCTAAAACATCAAAGGAACAAGGCACAATAGTACACAAGGTTTAAGGGAAAGTTCAAGCAGATTTCTCCATTTATGTCTGAGTTATTGCCAGCCACTATCGCTGTGTGTTCACATCTCCAAAACATATGGAAGAAACACATGTTACAAAAAGTATAATTATAATCAAAGTCATTGATTATAATTCATGAACCTATAACTTTAAATTAACATTGCTGCTTTTTGGTCATATTTTTATTGATACTTTTATCTGCTTTTACCTTGCAGCACTTTGATATTTGATCCAAATGTCAAGTGCATTATAAATTAAATGTATTATTATTATTATTATTATTATTATTGAGT
Source organism: Lophius piscatorius (assembly GCA_009660295.1). Lineage (NCBI taxonomy): Eukaryota > Metazoa > Chordata > Actinopteri > Lophiiformes > Lophiidae > Lophius > Lophius piscatorius. The sequence continues at coordinate 20,233 of VRLP01007106.1, read as the reverse complement.
CTTCTTTAAAAAGGACTTGACATGATGATAGCGATAAATGATCTTAATTTCCTTAAAACTATGAACCAATAAATATTTATTGGGAGGGGACCATATATTTCCCCAACATAATTCATGAGGAGACCTGTTCCAAAGAAGAAATAGCACTTTGAGATTTGATCCAAATGTAAAGTGCATTATAAATTAAATGTATTATTATTATTATTATTATTAAATTGGTGTCCTGTGCAGCCTGAAGTAGAGAGCATAAAGTGTGTGACGTCACCGGAAGTAGATAGGGAAGCTGGTTTCACAAAAACAAGTATAGCGGATGCAGTATTTGTCGTTAGAGATATCAGACATATCCGTATCTTTTTCTTTGTATGTTTTGTAGACTATATTTTTAGAAAGTGGCTGCTCAATTAATTACTTTGAGTGGTTTGAACGGGGCCACAAAAAACAAACCCGGAAAACAAACGGAAGTGTCTTCCGTTCTTTCAAACCCAAACATCCGCCTCTGCAGAGCGTGTGTGAGCACCGTGTGTTAGCTCGTCAAACAAACCCCGAAAAGAATGGGGAACATGGAAAATCTTTCAAAGTGAATGAGGACTGTGGTCGCTAACGGTTTTTTGTGACAAAAGCCAACTTCTGCTCGTATAAAGAAGATGGACTTTGCCTTAGGGACAACCTGAGAGCACAGAAAGGTAAACAAACGAGCTGCAGAGATATCACCATGGCTCTGGTGAACTTTGTGATATCCACTGTAGGAAAATGCATGGATGCCGCATGTTTGCTGTTAGATCTTAATTTTCTCATAGTTCACACGGTGATACGGACTATACTGGCGGTTATCACATTTATAACCTGCTTGCCCACCCACCTTCTGGACCTACTGGTGGGACTGGTGGACCTGATGGTGTTTGGCTTGATATCTGTGGCAGAAACAGCTTCAGCTGCAGCCCACGGGGTGGTCATAATGCTGGGGAGCCTGGTGCTGGCTCTGGAGGGGCTGCTGGAGAGCCTGAAGATGATGGGTTATCTCTCCATGCACGTCCTGCTTCGAGGAAAGGACCACGTTTGTCGAGGTCTACTGTCCGTGTTGGAGGGCTGCGGTATCATAGCTAGCCTGGTGGTTTATTTTGCAAACACTTTGGTCAACATTTCACTCATCGCCACCCAAAACATTTACCAGGGATTGGTCAGTGTGTATCAGGCGGTCACCAGTCCACTGCAGAAGGTGCTGGAGCTCACACTGACCTCCTTCACCTTTTTATACAGCAGTCTGCTTGGGACTTCAGCTTTCCTCTGGTCACCATGTAAACTGGTGTTGGACGTTCTGATTTCACTGCTTCGTATGTTGATCAGCATCTTCATACTGAATACACGTGGCTTCCTGCTCACTGTCACTATTGCTCTGACAACCACTGCCTACCTGAATCCAGAACTGACCCGACAGGCTACTGTGCGAATTGTGAATTACTTTCCTGTCCTACGGAAACTCTTACTGGTTCTCCACCACCTCTCTTCAGCCTTGCAGAATGTGCCACATGTTGTTAATAGTGCCATTCAGTATTTGCTTCGTCACCTCTACCTGTTAGAGAGAGAACTTAAGCGGCATCTGTCTCTGCTCAGCAGCCAGTTGGGTCTTGCTCTGAGAGCACAGCTCCACAGGGACAACAACAACAACAGAGCACATGGCGATGGTGATGCTGGCGAAGAGCAGGGTGACCAACCGGATGGAAGAGCAGGAGACGAAGCCAACCAGGAGCTGCTGGATTCAGTTTTGCCCTCATCAAGCACGGACAGACAATTAAAAAAGCCGCCGTCTTCAAGCAAAGGCAGCAAACATTTACCTGCTGGGAATCTGCTGACTCTGCTGAAAGAGCAGGAGAACAGGAAGCAGTGTGTCATCTGTCAGGACAGCATCAAGACGGTGGTGCTGCTGCCGTGTAGGCACCTTTGCTTATGTAGAGACTGTACCAACATCCTATTGAGGCAGCCCATCTACCAACAGAACTGCCCACTTTGTCGGCGAATGATCCTTAACACTATGGACGTGTTTCTATGACGGACCAACGACAGTGGATCAGTGTGGGTGTGATGCTTTATGACTTGTGTTTTGGTGCATGAGACTTGTAATATTCTTCATTTCTCTTACTATCATAAAATAATCAACAACAAATCATTCCATCTCTGAATACTTTCCAGATTATGTACCCTGGCACAGGCACATAGTATGTAGAGTATTTTTTATTTTTTTTCGGGACAGTTGCTTTGATTCCGTACACATACATCAGCCATATCATTAAAACCGCCTATATAATATTACGTACATCCTCTTTTTGCCACCAAAACCGCTCTGCGATACACTGTGTTCTGACACTTGTCTATCAGATCCAACAAACATCTTCAACAATTTGTGCAACACTAATGGTCCGTCCTTAGACCACTTTGGTAGTTACTAATCAACGCAGACTGAGAACAATCAGCAAAACAGAACTGCAGGTCCAAATTGATAACCTATTGATAATGTTAATCAATTTGGACCCGGTCCAAATTGATGGACTGGGTCCAAATTGATTAACGTTAAAATGTTATGCCTGATTGTTGTAGTCTACACTTCTTACTAAGGTCAATTTTTTGTTGATTCTATATTATTTGGGGTTAATTGACTGTTAAACTCGACAATATTACCACACTTATCCCATAAAAATACTTAAAATACTAAATAAAACTATTTTTCAGTTCCATACTATGTACTTTCTAGTATGTACTAAATATACTTTTCGGCTTACAGTTTATAAGATACTTGCATTATTGAATGAAAGGATATTAAATTGACATTGCCAAAAGGTTTTTGCACATATGTAATTGTAAGGTTTTCTTTTTTTTTTAGTCTGTCACAGAAGACTTGATTAAAAGAATATTTTGCATTGCATTTTGGGAAAAAAAAAGTGTTCATGCTCAAATCCTGCAGAGTGTTAGGGTGGATGGAGGACAAAGGTTCAGAGGTTTCTCCGGCTAAGATACTCTAGTATTGTCTTGTTGGATCTCGGGTCACGTTGCCATGGTAATCTGTCAGTAACGTCCTTAATGCTAAATGTTTTTCCTCTAGTCATATTTCAAAAATGTTTTTAAATTACAATACAAATTATTTGTGCTCCCAGCAATGCCGCGGCCTTGTGTTCTGTCCTAAAAGATAAATATAATTCTGTAAATGATGACTGCCTCACACGCAGCTATGTTAGAAAAGGATAATGATTTATAAATTTGCTGTAAGGCCCAATAAAATACAGCTTCTATTGATAAGGCGTATTCCAGTCTTCCATCAGAGGCACGAAACCATCCCTGCCAACACATAATCCATAAAAGGTTTTTCCTTTCCGCTGTCATTGTATTGAAACAGATTTCTGTTGGATAAAAGGACCATAAACTAATAACACTTTACAATTTCATTTCCTGTATTTTTCATTTGTTGCTAGCAGAGCTGATGTGCTGATATTGATCTGTGTTTACTGTTTACAGGCCATTATTGTGGCCCCATTTCATGTTATATTATTATTGATGGTTTGAGTCTGATTTTTTTTGTCACACACCCACTTTTTTCTTATCTCAAAGTCATTTTTATGATTTGAAAAGATTAGATTTATTTCTCACTAATTTTCCTCACTGAAGCTGTTCCGCCATGTTTAATTGCTACCGGCAGTTTGAATGACATCCGAAAATGTGATTTGAAGATAAGAATGTAACTTTTGTAAATTTGCTTTGACTGCTAGGTTATTGGTAAGTCTTCTTTTCGTAATAAAACAAAAATCAATTACTTTTTCTCTTGTTTTTGTTATCACCTTTCATCACATTCCATAATCTTTGGACCAAAGGGTAAAACAAATATGGAATATATGCAATAGAGAGTATATTAGCATTGTAACAAAAGTTTCATCAGCATTTTTTTTTTTTTGGTAGACATCCAGAAATTGAATAGTTTTATTCGATTTCTGGACGCCTATTGGATCATCCATCCAATTTCTGTGTCCACTTATCCTTGGAGGCAGTTACAGAGAATGCTTGTGTGCTGAGGGAGGAAGCCGGAGCGTCACAGACACCGGCACAACAGGCCGACTCTGGCCTGGATGTGACCCCCTCTAGCAGGATGTGTCCTACGGGATCATGATGATATTTGATCATAGACACTCGTAAATCACAATCAGAAAACAGTTTATTGCCAAGTAAGTCCCACTTACAAGGAATTTGACCTGGAAGCTTGGTACAAAGCATGCAGTCACGCAAAAAACCAAGTAGGAATATAAACTCAGGAAATTAAAATAGACGACACACACACATACATGCCTACATGCATTAAAGTGACACTTGAGCCTTGGTACACCAAATACATTGAAAGGTCTGCCTTTTGGCATTTATTAGTTTCTGTCACCAGAAAAATGAAACTCTCATATAGAGAAAGGCTTTGATCTGTTTTTGATAACTTTTACCAGAATTCCCCAGAGGAGGCCCCAATTCATTAATCATCAGAGTATTTGCAATTAGTATTCTGTCGCTCGATTAGAGTTTGCTTCAACTGTAACATTAAACGGTACAAATAATCGTGTGACTACAAGTAATATCAAGTGTTAAGGGCCGTAATTCTGAAAATGGGGAAGGTGGACGAAGGTGTCAAAGGAGGAGATGGAGCAATGACCTTCAAAATGAAAGTATAGATTACTGCCCTGTGATTATTCACATTCTGGAACAGTCAAGGGTAACATTTTTACATCCAAGTTTGTCCAGACTCATAATTCAAAAAAGGCCCCAAATCACCTGCGTCTTACAAATTGAAGTCCTCAAATTAAAAGTGACTCATTAATAATCTCAAACAGTCCATATTGACTCGACCTAACTATTTCTATGATTTCAGCAGGCTGCTCTTAGATCAGATCCCACAGTGGCTCCATCCTCCATGCAATTTTTTTTTTGAATTATCACATTACCATTGAAATAAACACGGAATTTAACCTTCAAAATAAAACAGGAAACAGAACCTAAAACTGACAATAATAACGATCCTACAAAATAAACAACACAATCACAATCAATATGCTTTTTTATTTAATGCTGGTGATATTCAGTATGTCTCTTGTAAAGGCACAGCCTCTGCTGAATGTTTGTAGGAGGTACAAATCTGACCTAAATTCACAAAACAGAGCCCGAACATCAGATTTTCCGGATCATTATTTTTAGTATTTTATATGAAATGACATATTATAACAACAAACGATCTTATCCAAAAATAGTATGAATAACATCCTGTTATTATCTAACAGGTGCTCATCAGATGGGTCACATTGAGAACCAATCACCCCTAACGTAGGGGACTACAGAAAGGCTTTTATGCTATGACCTCATGCTGGGTCCCATGCTGCCTTCAGGTGTTCCAGGAGAAAACAGTAGCAGTAGTAGAATTTTCCACAAAAAGCTTCTTTTTTTTTTCCCGCACTGCCTCAGGTGTAAATAATGAAATGCGTGAGCCGTTTAGCTGCTCCAGTTTAATGTACTGTATGCTGCCTGTTCACAGTGTTATGGCTGACTGGGACACACATACCACAGCTGATGTAACTGACACATTTCCGTTTTACATTACTACCAAAAAAACTCAAATATTTCATTGAACCTTTGCCTCCCTGTATCGTTTGCCAATTTTTGGTTTAATAATTTCTCCATCTGCTCGGGGCGTGGGTGCAGCGCCCCCCCGAGGCTCTCGTATATGACTCAGATTTTCACAGCAGTGGGAAATACATCCACAGTCACTGGACGCCCGACTCGCGTCGTCGCTTTATCTGCAGCTGTAGCAGTTGATCCCAGGAATAGCTGATAGTTCATATGTTGCTTATGTGAGAGTAGAGGGAGCGTTTGGGGACGAGTGAAAGGTTGCGAGGTTAAAGGAGTGGGCCCCTAATGCTCACAGGGGATCCCTCCCACCGCTAAATGACAAATCACCAGTGCTTGTGGTTTACGGCTTCATTCTAGTTCACAATGTACGCGCTAAAAATATCCCCAGCTCCCCAGCAGACTCATGTAAGGATAAGAGAACGCACTTAGTGACACCGACAGACAACAGGTTGAATGTGTTAATGTACGTTATGTGAATTATTTTACCTCTGAATGTCACACCAGCCTCTTTTCCTCTCTTTCATGCGTGCTGGACTCAACAAAAGACTAGGAATCTCATCAACTTTATTACTGAGAGGTGTGCACAGGGCAGAGTTTCATAAAGTGACCACAAACTAAACACTGCAATTCAAGTTTACTCGAATTTACCTAATTATATCCCTAAAAAGTCGTGGACATTATGGACTCGGGATCTTCTCCTGCAGATCCCTCGTGTTAACATAGTAACTCCAACGCTATTACATGGATCATTTTCAAATGTTAGCACTTCATAGACCTTAGTGAGAGGATTTGAGAGGAAGAACTGGATTGATTTTGGAAAAGGTGAGTTGTATATTTCTGCCAATAGGGGGTAGCTTTGGTTGTACCTCTTAGTGGTTGGGCTGTAACCCTTAGTTGTTGGGTTGTATACCTAGAAGTTGGTTTTATTAGTTAGTTTTTATTGTAGTTGTTCATAATTGTGGCCTTTTTGTTTTGGCTTTTTTGTTTGTTTGCAAAAACACACATTATTTGACCGGTATTTCCCAACAATAAGTCCGATTGCGTCTAAATTTAGCTCGTCTCAAGGAAATCTGTCTTGTTTTATTACCGAGCTCAGAAAACATAGTTAACTATATTTATCTTCTTCATTGAGTCACTATGGAATCTGATCTTAGAGCAGACTGCTGACTTCATACAAATAGTTAAATTGAGTTAAAATGGACTGTGTGAGATTATTAATGAGTCACATTTAATTTGAGGAGTTAAATCAGGGGAACTGCTTGTAAAACGCAGGGAATCGTTTGTTTTTTTATTATGTCAAACGTTTACAAGAAATATATTTATCTAAATCCAGATTTTCTTTTTTTGTCATCCTGAGTTTAGTCATATTTGAAAGATGAATGCATTTTAAATTTCTTTTGGTTCCTTTTTGTTGTGTTTAAGTGTTGAGTGTGAATGTTTTTGTAAGTTATCATATTCTATCATAGTTCTTCTTGATCTCACAAAACTCAGTTTAAGTGTTTTTATCAAACATAATAAAAGATATGGAGGATTCAGTAATGTGTTGAAATCAGTGAAATAAACTTGCGCTCAGAATAATTCTGAAACAAATCCAAGGGCTGTTCTGTTTCTCCCGACCTCCAGGCCCTGCCTCAGCAGTGTTTACGTGTTTGTCATAAATAAGGATGGTGTTAAGACAAGAGAGAAAGTTCACGTTCAAAGGGAGAGCAAGGAGGAGCAAACCCAAAAGGGAGATCTCTACTCCGGGGATTTGACCCCCTTCCTTTTAACCCTGTTGGCCTGTCCAGCGAGCAGTGTGGGAAAATGTCCATTTCCAGGGACTTCTTCTTTCCCCCATCCATTCTCTACCTTTCTGTTTACAATAATTTCATTCATCGCTGAATTCTGAGCTTTAATCTTGGTGTCCTGAGGCTCTTCAGCACCAGAGGGGTTCAAGTCATCATAACTGTGAGGATCTACCTCAATTAATCTAATCAACAGCACAGATCTGGGGCCAACCATGACCTCTGACCTCTGTGGGGGCCTATGGACTATTTCTACTTACAGATTCAAAAAAGCTCATATAAGACCAGTAGTAACATGTGAATAAGCATTAGTGACAGCTTTAGTCTCTAGTTTCCCTAAATGTCTTTAACACATTATCATGTTTGGGGTTTTTTGCCATGGATTGTGAAGACCAATACATCGAACCATTTTTATATAGCAACAGTTTAATACTATTTAAGGAAACGCCATGCCATTTTGCTTATCTGGTTGAATTATTGTATCTTAAGAGAGAGAGAGAGAGAGAGAGAGAGCGAGAGAGAGACTATTCCTTCATTTGTCTTAACAGGACGGGTCAATACAATGGAGGCATTCGGAAAAGTCAAGTCAGTTTTTGACGGATCCTCTGCAAAAAAGAACGTCAACTTGTACGACTCCTGGGCCGAGTAATATGATAGAGTAAGGAGAATGAAGTGCTGTTAAGTAATATGATGATTGTGTTTTGAAACTGATCAAATTATAAATCAATTGTTAAAAAGACAAATAAAAATATTATGAAAAAACGTTTTTTGGAATACCAAGAAAAACAATGCGGTATGTAACATTATTTGAAGTTAATTTTTATATGTCATACAATAAAAATGGTCTCTATTTACCAACAAAGCAAACATATAACATATAACGGACTGAACGAGGCTTAAAACGTTTTATTTTTCACGTAGAAATGTCATACAATTGGTTTAAGAAACGCACGGAGGGTACATTTAAATTCAACAGGTCAGAACACATACACAATGCCGACCAGCCTTACTTCCAGTGTAATCTTTCAGAATAAGAGCACATAAAATACAGAACTAATTATGATTATAAAGCTTTAAAGAAAATAAATTGTAATATACCAAAGTCGGTATCGGCCGGTCAGACTTTATAAAAAACTTGCGGTACATTTCTGTCTTTCCCATTTGAGTCCCCTGCTCTTTTGCGTTGGTGCGCCGCTCCTCAATTGTTTGTGTGTTCTTCACTCAATAATGTTGCTGCACTGTTGTCTTCATCACACTAGGGGGCTACATTTTGCTTGACCATAAGAGATACTGCTGAGAATGCTGAATACAAAGCGGCCCTGGTGCAGGAGCTGAAGAAGATGGAGGAAGAAGGCCTGTGGACGTGTGTTGAGGCCACTAAGATTACAGAATGGCAAAAAAGTGGAGTCAGGCGGTGACCACATGGCTGGAATTATGTACCTCTGTAAGAAGCTATAATTTGGACACTGCGTGACCATGTAGACTCGTGTGGTGGGGATTTCTGCAATAAAGACAGTCACTTAAAACATTTCTGAGTTTCATTCTGCAGTAACATTTGGAAATGGACTATCTTTCTGATCTATCATCTCATTTTCACATCTTCTACACGGTCGGTGCTGTTTAAGTAACATGTTTATCAGACAGCTGCAAGCCCTCCTGCCACAACCATGAATCTGTGGAGGTTTAGCGCAGGGGCCCCTAAATTCTTTGCACCACAAAAGGTTTATTATTGATCTTGCATTATTCTTGTGTGATAAATCTGATTAAAAACACATTTTTTAAGGTTTTTAGTGAAATAACATGAAATTCCTCCATTATTACATACAAAAAAACACAAAGAAAACAAGAACATTGAATTGATTAAGCAACAGTGTTTGTTAAAATACGAAAATGAATACAAAGACAGATCATCAGCCCAGGTCTCCTCCAAACCCAGTATGAACCCTGATTCAGAGGTTTTATTGTAAATGATTCAGATAACCCTGGGAACCGTGACTGCAGCCGGTGATGTTTGGGCCATGAGAGAGATTAAATCTGCCGATTCTTAAGATTGACGTTGGATGATAGCCATCAAGTTCGAGAGCTCATTATAGCGGTCTCTCATGGTAGTTGAACTTTCACCTTCCGTCTGAAATGTGCCCTTGGTTCTTTATCAAAAAAAAACAACAACCCATGACTATTGAGTTCTTTAAAACTTGTTGATGGATTGGTACTGATTTCAGGTGCAGACAAAATATGTTCATAACGTTCATAACGTCTGGAGCAGGTTTTCACATGATAAATAACCTGGTTTTGAATGAAATCACTACATTTATTTCTGTACCTTGTACCTTCTAAATCTTGTTAAAAACTCTGTTATTAATATAATCATGTACAACAATAGGTGAGAATAATCAAACCACATTGTTTAATACATGCCTATGTGCACAGCCACTGCTGTAGACAATCTTAAAGGCACCACTAAGTCCTGCCCAGAAAGCAGAGTGTTCGATACACTCTCCTGCAGATTCTGCTGTACCTGGTGAAGAGTGAACCAACACTGACCCCTGCTGGACGGATGCGGAACTTCCACCTGCAGGCGAACCTGTCGAAGTATGACACAACTGTTGACAATCTTTTGGTCAGATTCAGCAGTTAACACATGTAAATATCTTACATTTCATTTAGTGATACCCACTCCTTAAAAACAAGAATGTCATGAAATGTCTGGGATTTTTTTATTTTATTTTGAAATCTTCTTCTATTACAATTAAGTTATTTTTGTTTATTATAGGCTAATTTGATTAATTATATTGTAAAGGTTTACTCTCATTTTGTTTCACCATATTACTGCACTGTTTAGTGCTAGAAATATAAAATAGTTGAATTATGTTTCACAAATATCACAACATGACACATTAGTGATATCATGTAAGACAATTGTAAATGTTTTTGTTTTTATATAGGAATAGCCTATTCAGAGTCCAGCAGGGACCCTAGATATAAAGAAATAAGGTTTATTATTTATTATTCAAAGGCTTTCATGGAGTCATGAAGGTCACAGTATCATGGGACTAATTGAATCATGTGGGCCATTGTATTACGGGGAGACTGAAATGCTTTGGATGAAGTATTTCGCTCTCTAAGAGCTTAAAATACACAAATCTGAAATATTTTATCCTTCCTTTGTCCTGTAAATAATTGTAGAAACACAGCACGGTCTTACAGTGGATCTGTATCATTGCCTCAATCCAGACTTTAAATTCTTGCCCTCACTTTTCCCCCGGCCAAACAGACACCCATCCACCAATGAGAGCTAAATATTCCAGGGGGGGGATTTATCTGTCTTCTTGGCCATCAACCTCCTGTCAGTCAGTAGAGGCATTAACAGGTCATGAACTAATGGAAACAATTCATCAATGCCAGAAGAAGATTGATTAAATGCCTTTCTGTCTCATTCTAGCCAGGAGGGAAAAGTTATGAGGAGACATTTCAAGCTTAATAGTGTGTGAGAGAATTATATTTCCCCAGGTGTGCGGTCGTATCTTTAACAGGCCCAGAATGGTTTTCTTACCTTCTGCTTTATGTTCGACCTGCTAAATTGAGAATTCAACCTAAAGAAAAGTGTCGTGGAACATGAAATATCTACAGCCAGCCTCTTCTTTAAATCTCCCGTTGAAGAAGAGTGTTTGAATCAGCCATTAGCTTTAGTTTAAGCTCGTAATTGATAGAAACACAGTAGAATCAAAGTTAAATGCTTACATCACCTCCCCTGCAGCTTTATCATTGGTCACTGTTAGGAAATATCTGTCGGTCCTTTTATCTTATCAAAACATAGGAAGCAGTCGGACATTAAGTGGGTTTGGAACCCACAAAAATGTCTTTGGTGACTCCAGTTGTGTGTGAATCCAGTCTTTATGACGTCTCAGGCAGGAAGGGGATTTAATGATGAATGCTGCTCTGAGCAGAAAACAACAAAGCAGTTTACGTCCATGAAAGTTTCCATCAGCTTGTTGCTCAGATCTACCTGCTAGCGAGACAACAATGGGTCATGTCTCCCAAAAACAATGGCAGGAGAATACAGGGGGGGTAGTGGAGAAACACTGGTGTGGGTTAAGTTTTTCGTCATTGGAATTCTTGACAACATTAGACTTGATTTTGAATAGACCGCCAGCGGAGGTTAAAAGTCACATGATTTTTGACATAGTGACTATAAATAAACTCACAGATTGGTCTAATGTAACTTTCTGTGGGTCAATAAACCACCCAGTGTCCCAACCATTTGATTAGAAACACTGAAAAAGTTTGAATTTCACAAAGTTACCTTTTAAGTATTTGAGTAGTCACAGCTTATAAAATTCAACAAGGGCTATTTTTCTCTTTCCACTCCGTCCACTGAGGAGCTGGATTTAATGTAGACGGAAGGTCTAACTTAGAACTTTATTTCTATGTATGGTCCAAAGTGTCTAACAGAATTCAATATATTTCATGTCTTTACTTTGTAATAAAATTCTATCAAACGCACAGTAATGTGTTTTTGTTGGTCTTGATCATTCGTGTTTTTTGTCAAACCAAAGACTTGACAAAATCCGTCCATTATACTTTTTGTTTTTGTGACCGTGTTTCCGCTCAGTTACAGCTAATGCTAAGTTAAGCTAATTTGTCCGTGTATCTGGAAATTAATGACTTTAATTCTTTCATCAAATCACTGCTGGAATAAATTTTCACTCACATAAGAAATTGTCTCCATTATTTTAATCATGGCTGAGAGAATTACGGCAAAGCAATGTCAGAATAAGTCCATCAATAAAGATAGTATTTTATCAAAATTGTTTCATTTGAGCTTTTTAACCTTTTGATTTATTTTTTTAATCTTTGTACATATAAATCAATACCCACACAGGTGCACACTACTCTTAGAACAGCCAAGTCACTCAGATCTTTCGGTATCCAAAATGTTATAAACAGGTGTATATTTGCTATGATAAACCAAAATTAATTGTTCTCAAGAATTAAACTATAACCTCATGTAAACGAACCCTTGCAACTGTTAAAACTGTGAGGATCCCGTTTAAATTGTATTATGTTAATTCCTCTCTGTGCATCCCCAAACATAATCAAAAATGAATACTTTTTCTTTAACTTATTTCATTCATTTATCCCTTTTGTTACATCATCTGTCTTTTTTGCACAATGTTTTTGAGTCCAAAAAGTAGTTTATGACAAACAACAAACATGGTAAAACAATAATAAATATCAAATGTTAAAATATGATATAAACAGTTCAAATAACCACAAATAAGAAATAACAGATTTATTAAACATTGAATGTAGATCTGAAAAGGTGAGTGTTGTTTATTAAATGGAGAAACTGGTATTGTTTACGTGCTACTGCTCTTAGTAATGGTGACCGGAAGTGGGTCCCAAGGGAACCGGAAGTCCTCGAAATGCGTCAACGATATGATTTTTAAACTTTATTTAAACAAAGAACAGCAGCTTATCAACAACAATGCCAAACGATCAACATTTTTGACAAAAAAAATTATAAATTGATACAAATATAAATAGTAGACAAAAAAGAAAAAATGGTCTAATTAAGAGTGAGAGGCCTAAATAATTAACATAGACAGACTATTATAAACGGCCCCAGACTTTAATAATAATAATTATAATAATACATTTAATTTATAATGCACTTTACATTTGAATCAAATCTCAAAGTGTTAGTCTTGACATATTTCAACGAATTCCTGAATGTTTTTAATTCATGCATGAAAGCTATAAATATTGAACACACATTCCTGAAACAGCATCTGTGAATGTATTGTTTTTGCTAAAATTACTAAGCTATGGTACATCAATTCTTTTTCTTGTTGTCCTGCAGTCGGATTCCACAAATTTAATACCAAAAAAGTAATTTATGATAATGAGGGTCCTTCTCAGCTTTACAGTATTTAAAACAAAAAACAAACATTTAGGGGAATCGCAACCATAAAGCAGATGTTCAAAGTTTCAATATCAGAATTACAAAATACACAAATATTCTTGTCAATTTTAAACTTGTTTGTCAGAAACTCATTGCAGGTTTAGATTTCATTAATAATTTAAAAATGTGTTTCTTTAGCTTTTGGAGAAAAAGGGAGAGTTAAGTATCTGGTTCTTATTGAAGTTACTATGTCTTCAGGAACATCATTTCAAAGACAAACGATATGATAAAAAAATAAATTTAAAAAAAAGAAACTTTATTAGAACAAAAACTAGAACAGAACAAGGTAAATCTCAAAATGCTTACATTTAAAAAAAGAAATATACACCTCCAACTATACATGCAATACAAGAGTCAATTAAAAGTACAGATAAAATAGGAGAAATAAGAAATAAAGAGAAAAAAAGATAATCAATAATAAAAAAAAAAGTTCTATACAATGACTAAAGCAAATTATATTTCAAAACAAGATCGCAAAGCATTCTAGCATGAACATTTTTAATCTTCCTTATGCTTTTGTGTAATAGTTCAATTTCCTTTTTGCAAGGGTTCCATAATGGGGCAGATTTAATATAGGGGTATTTATTTATTTTAATTTGGTAATAAGAAATTTTTGGTTGAGAATTGCACCATTTTTTATATTATTGTATGTGAAGACATCTATGTTAATGAATTAGGAAATAAGGTAATATTGCAGGGATCTCAATCATTGTTGTATGAGTTCTCAAGAATCATTTCTGCATTTGTGAGTTTTTTACATCAATTTAAAATCTGTTTTTAATTCATTCATTTAAAGGCACATATTTCATTGGTCCATCGTTTATATTATATTTACTAAACACTGTCTCACATTATTACAATTTCATGTCAGAAATCCACATCATTTACACTAATTTTGGTGCGGTTGTTGGGATACTTTAAGTCACCTTTATAGAATTCCTCATGGAACAATTGAAGTTCTACATGTTTATTGGTTACCTCGAAAGTGGTGGCTATGCTGCGATCAAAGCTGTCATGGCGTTTTAAAGACATATAAAAAAGAGATGTTTATTGTGATGTCATCATTTATTGTAACGCATACTAATGAGACATGGGGTGATTCAACTCCCTTTGCTATTCAGAAAGAGAATGGCTGAACATTTGTTTTTAGTGACTTCATGACTTCAGAAAGAGAATCGCTGAACATGTGTTTTTAGTGACTTCACTTTAAAACGTTTAATAATGCGCTCATGTTGTGAAATGCGCTCATGTTGTGAAATGCTAGTCAGTGTGGAGAGGAACTACATCAGTAAGTCCATATTCCCTTAACAGCTGAACTACAAATATTATTATTCTGTATTCTGCTAATACTCATACAATCATTGAAAAAATCATTTTCCAAAAAGATGGAAAAGTTGGGGAGTGCCATGAATGTGATGTTACAGGGAGATGAGGCTGCTACTGTTGATATTTTGGATTTGAAGGACCTCACACCGATCCCTGAATCCGACCCTGCTCCACCACCTCCTCCACCTGCTTCCTCAACATCCTCCTTCTTCAATGTACAAGCTCTTCCCATCGTCCCTGGCATTCAGAGTTTGGTAAGATATGAAATAATAAATCTATTTCATATTGTGCTACATCACATCTTTGGTCAAAATTGAATGTAAAACAACCTGGTTACTTTGTGAAATTTCTACTACTGCATTTCATACCAACCTGTAGCCATTGAAACGTGGTAAATGCTTCGCACTTAGGGTCACTAAGGTTCATTGTGGTCACTAAAGTTCATTAGGGTCACTAATGTTCATACAGTCAAACAGTCCGGGCCAAACAGTCAGGCTCATACAGTTGAAGACTCCAGATTCATACATTGAAACTTTCCAAGTTCATACAATGAAACTTTGTTGTAATTTGAATATTCAATTTTTTTTAAGTCAGTCTTAGTAATATCCAAATAGATAAAACAATATATATTTGTTTCGTTTTGTTATCCTCTGCTTATCCGGGTCCGGGTCGCGAGGGCAGCAGTTTCAGCGGGGAAGCCCAGACTTTCCTCTCCCGGCCACATCCACCATCCACCACTCCTCTAGCAGGATTCCCAGGCGTTCCCAAGCCAGTCGAGCGATGTAATCTCTCCAGAGGGTCCTTGGTCTCCCCCCAGATAGACATGCCCGAACCACCTCAACTGACTCTTCTCGATGCGGAGGAGCAGAGGCTCTACTTTGAGCTTCTCGCAAATGTCTGAGCTCCTCACCCTATCTCTAAAGCTGGGCCCAGCCACCCTGCAGAGAAAGCTCATTTCAGCCGCTTGTATCCGCGATCTCATTCTTTGGGTCATGACCCACAGTTCATGACCATAGGTGAGGGTCGGAACTAGATGGACCGGTAAATCGAGAGCTTTGCCTTTCGGCTCAGCTCTCTCTTCACCACAACGGATCAATATAGCGTCCGCATCACTGCAGACACAGCCCTGATCCGTCTGTCCATCTCCCGCTCCCTTTTTCCCTGACTCATGAACATGACCCCGAGATACTTGAACTCCTTTTTTTGGGGCAAAAACTCCTCCCCGACCCGGAGTGAGCACTCTACTTTTTTCCGGCTGAGAACCATGGCCTCAGACGTAGAGGTCCTGATTCTCATACCGGCCGCTTCACACTCGGCTGCAAATCGTCCCAGTGCGAGCTGGAGGTCAGCGTTCGAATGTGCCATGGGACCACATCATCCAGAAAAAGCAGAGACAGGATCCTAAGGTCCAAGGACTCCAGAAAGGGTGGGTACTCTGAACTGCTGTTTGGCGCATAAGGATGGTGGGCCCACAGGAGGACGGACCAATGTCCCTGTTAGTAGTAGGCCACATCTGCAAGATCTCCTTTCATCATCTCAGAAATATTTCCAAACTCTGTTCTTAACCCACCTTACGTGATGCTGAAAAGCTGGTCCACGCATTCGTCTCCTCCCGACTGGTTTACTGTAACTCACTTCTCATCGGGATCCCTGATAAAAGTCTTCAAAGACTACAATATGTTCAAAACAGTGCTGCAAGGATCCTGATGAGAGTTCGTAAACACGAACACATCACCCCTGTTCTTCATTCCCTTCATTGGCTTCCCATCTCCACCAGGATTGATTATAAGATCTCTCTCCTCACTCACCAGTGCATCCATGGTAACGCACCCCCCTACCTAAAAGAACTACTCACCCAACTGACCTCAACACGATCCCTCCGTTCTACCCACTCATACCGCCTCCTCCTTCCCCGGACTAAGCTCAGCACCATGGGTGACCGGGCCTTCTGTTCTGCTGCCCCTCGTCTGTGGAATGCCCTCCCTGACCATCTGAAGGCTCCACAGACGACTGACACATTTAAAAAAGGACTTAAAACTTTCCTTTTTAGTAAAACCTATAACTTTTAATTAACATTGCTGCTTTTTGGTCATATTTTTATATAATTATTATATTCTTTATTGATGCTTTTTATCTGCTTTTACCTTGTAGCACTTTGAGATTTGATCCAGTGCTTTATAAATTAAATGTATTATTATTATTATTATTATTATTATTATTATTATTATTATTATTATCTCATGTATTTTTATATTTCAAATAATTCAGAAAGAAACATTTTACCCAAGTACAAACTGTACTAATACAGAAAAAGCCAAAATTTCAACATTTTGCTTAGTTGAGTGTCTGAAAGTTACCTTTCCTCCAGTCACACTGTGATTTCATGTTTCTCTGTAGTCAAAAGGCTCTTAATATGGAGGAATGTGACCTTTCCGGATATTAAAATAGAGCTATTATCATTATTAGCAGTAATTGTAATAGTAGAAGTAGTTTTAGTAGTAGTAATGTTCAGGGTTTTGTTATGACTCATAAAATCGTTTTCCAAACAGATGGAGCTACCCAGCTGGGAGGACGTTTTGAATATGATGGAGACAGGAAACTTTTTGTCCGACACTGATAAAAATATCCCGGATCCGTTGGCACACACAGCGACCCCTCCACCTGCCCTGCCCCCTATCCCTCTCCTCTTCACACCTTCCACCCAAACCAACCAAACCAACCCACCCAATACACCCGACGAAGCCCAAAGTGATGACTGGGAATGGGCTTTGGTGGGGATGGACTGGACAGACATTGTCTCCACCTGTGAAGCAGCCGTTCATGATCTGCTGGGGGAGAATTTGATCATTCCAGACCCCCCTTCTGGTCCTTGTACCAGTGCAAACACCAGCCAGAGTGGAGAGGCCACCCCCATCATCTATCCATCATCCATCATCCACGATGGTGGTCAGAACCCGGGACAGGTGAGATATGGAGACGTTAGATTTGCAAGGTATTAGTAATCATAGCTGTAAGTGGAGTAAACAGGGGCCAGTATTTATATGTACATTGTAGTGAAATAGAAGTCCAGAGCATCAGTAACTGAGGCACGTCATAGTTGTACACATGAGAAAGGAACCTACTACACCTTTTTGGATAAAAATTGATAGTGACTTTGATAGTTTTTATTCCCAAACTACTTTTACGTCTTGTTTTTTGTCAACGATATCGCACGTTGTGTTTTTCACAGTCGGTGTTTCATGATGTCAGGTTTGTTTCTTTGTCTCATATAACTATGGAAAACATTTTTGTCATACTTTTTGCAACAAGATTAACATGACTCTGTCATCGTATACTCTTACCATGGGGAGGTTGGTGGTTTGATTCCGGGCTCCTGTAGCTTAAATGTTGAAGTTGAATCTCAGTCACGGCTTACAGCCGTTCCTCTGATGAGTGAGTGACGGTTATCCTAATGGGCAGATGGTGAAGGGCGGACTTCTGGTTCCCGTTGGGAAAATACTAGTCAGACTAAAAAGGGGCTTTACCAGTACAGTCCATATGCCATTCAGTGATAGCAGTAGTAGTAGTTCTAGTACTCGTAGTAGCATTCAGTATTCTATCTTAACTCATGAAATCATTTTCCAAACAGTTAGAGAAAACTCCTGAGTTGGAGGGTGCTCTGATGGCGACTTCACAGCAAGATGAATTCTCCACTATCGCTATTTCGGATTTGATCGACTTCACATCCATCCCTATATCCAGCTCTGCTCCAACTCTTCCTTTTCTTCTACCACAACCACTTCCTTTTCTTCCTCCACCACTTCCTTCTCTTCTTCCTCCACCACTTCCTTCTCCTTCTCTTCTTCCTCCACCAATTCCTTCTCCTCCTCCTCTTCCTCCACCACCTCCTTCTCCTCCTGCTTTCTCCACATCCTCCTTCACCAATGAACAAGGTGCTTCCATCGTCCACGGCATTCAGAATTTGGTAAGATATGAAATAACAAATCTACTTAATGATAAACTGTCAAATGTTCAGACAAAGTTTAATGTTGTACAACCTAGGTAAACAACTAATAATTTTTATGTTGTTTTTTGTGTGCTCGATTGGGCACAAACAATAACAAAACTATAGGGATTGGCTTAATTAGCTCAATCTGTCACTATAGCAATTTTTTACACAAAAATGCAATACCACTATTACTTAAGTTTATACTACTACATTATATACCGACCTGTAGCCATGGCAATGTAGCAAGTGCCTCATACTCAGGCACACTAAGGTCCATACAGTTTAACAGTCCAGGTTCATGTCCTCATTCCCACCAAAAAATAAATAGGTGCTGTTTCCTGGCTGGTGCTAGAGTCCGTTCTTAGTTGGTTCGGTGTAAGAACCGGCTCGAGTTCTTTTTTTTCTTTTTTTTTTAATTTTCTAACTGGCCAGAATTTACACCGGGTCACGTCATTACGTCACTGCGTCACTGCGTCTTGGATACGTCTCAGCTTTCCCAGCAACCCCAGCGCTGAAACCAAAACAACAATGGCGGCCAGCGTCCGCTTACCGGTGTTGCTGCTGTAATTACGATACTACAGTGGCATTGAAACATGACTGCTGCAGCTGATTCATCCACTCGTTGGGACAGCTATGTACAGCAATTACGTCGGAGAAGAAAGGTAGGAAGCTACCTCGTACCTGACACTTTACTAATGCTGAACATTAGATCCAAATGTTGATCGGTTAGCTTCAGACTACAACAAATTTTTTTATTCAACCTTTTCCAACCAAAAACAATGAGAATGAACATGTGAAAAGGTCCAGAAAGGTACGAACAAATGTGGATATTAGATCAAGAAACGACAAATAAGAAATGTACAATATATGAAGAAAACAAGTAAATAAAAAAAATATATAGATGAATGTGCTTAATTAGTTTCATAAAAAACCCATAATAAAATGAATAATAAAATAATAGTAACGACACATATTTGACACTACTAGTGGTTGAATATTTTCAATTCACTAGTGGTTGAATATTTTCAATTTCTCGTAAGATTAATGAAAAGACTGCTTGTAAAAAAAGAAAAATAGTATTTTTTCTGTTCAACGTTAAATCTCGATTTTTAACAGCTCATTGGATGGGTAAGTATTACTTACCCTTATTTAAATTGACTTACTTTATCTTTACACTTAAAGGTAAGTTATATAGTTGGTTCTCAATTTGTTATCAAATGATTCAGGGGAAAGTTGAGTAATTAAATGTATTTTTTTATGTTGATGTACTAGAATCTTTAAATCTTGTCCCTTACCGATCACGTTTAAATTAATATACACCAATGTTTACCTTTATAGGTTGTCTGAGAGCTGATGGCCTGAAACTGACCTACCTTGAACTACTCACCCCACTGACCTCAACACGATCCCTCCGTTCTACCCAGTCATACCGCCTCCTCCTTCCCCGGACTAAGCTCAGCACCATGGGTGATCGGGCTTTCTGTTCTGCTGCCCCTCGTCTGTGGAATGCCCTCCCTGACCATCTGA
>VRLP01007105.1:0-23945 GCA_009660295.1 Lophius piscatorius | reverse complement strand
CCAGCTTCCCTCACTGCTCCACTCCAGTAACCACAGGAAACAGCCAGTATCACAGCCAGCTGTCCTGCATTCATTTTCTGTACCGTTCTTGCAAGGATCTTGTAGGTCTGACAAGGTATTTTTTGCTTTAGCAAGCTTGATTGAAACAGCATACAACGCCTTGAGAGAGGAATCCTGTGTGGGTTGTGGCTCTGGTAAAAAGGCTCTGTTATCGTTTTTTTTTCCTTTGAGGTCAGCATTGACGGCGGCTCTGCCAGCTCCGTTGTACTTGTGGTACTTGTCTTTGTGTGGTGTTGTAGTGGCGACTCAAGTTGAAATCCTTCACGGCTGATTTTGTTTCCAGATACACTAAACACATAGGTTTGCATTTCAATTACCTAAAAAGATAATCTGTTTCCCATCTTGTCTGAATGGCACGGCTCTCCTGGTGGAGTTTTTTTTTTTGGCCGCTCACGTCTCTCTTCCTCGCCCGCTTTAGCTTTCCATCAGTTTCTTCAAGGAACGGCCTTCATTGGCAGTTAGAGTCAATACAATTGGGATCTGGGTCGGATGTGGTCATATAGTGTGTCAACACCTGTGAAACTATCAATTTATTGATATTTAGAAATTAACTCAAGGGCCGCAGTGAGTGAGGATGGGGGCCGCATTTGGCCCGCGGGCCACCAGTTGCCCATATCTGCTCTACAGTATAGCTTTGCAAAGATTCAATACATTGGCTATCAGTTATTACCTTAAGAAATTAGAGCTGCATTAAATAATGAGTTAAAACTCATTAACTCAAGGAAGTATTTGAAATTCACCATCTTGTCATTTTAATTAAGGCTAGAGAGAGACATCTTATCTCTGGCATAATGAATAGGAAATAATTTCACTAAAGACTGAAAGGAATGTGTCTGTACGTGCATGAGTGTGTGCGTGTGTGTGTATTTTTGTGTGTGTGATAATAATAACATAACTACTCATCCTATACTTTCAGACCACTTATCTTCTACTTTCCACTCAAACCCTTTGGCTGTTTTACCGTGAAACACATCAGAAACTGCAGGCGGATACATTAAGAGTTTCTCCAACAAAATGTTACAAATCCACCTTGAAAAGTTGAGTGTGAATATGTATGTAGTGGCATAACATGTACTCATGCAGAAATGCAATCATCTTCTTTCATCATCTTGTTTATCAAAATTATGTGATTATCAACATGTTTTTATGAAAGAATTCAGATAGAATTTTTTCAGACAGAATTTCTATTTCTATATTAAACAAAAAAAACAATAGCAATATTATTTCTGCATAAACTCATTGTCTGTACACAGTGGGAAAAGTATTTTTATTTTAATTTTAAAATCCAAATATAAAGCTTGTATGTTTAAACATTATGTAAAGCTTATTTTCATGTGCTTTCTTGTTTGGGCTACAAAATTACATGAAATACCATTATTGTGTGGTTAGGGGCGATTACTTTAGAGGAGGAGTTTCTTAGGTTGTTGCTTTAATCAATCATGGATGGATGACGGATTGGATTTTCATAAGGTGCCTAACTAGCCTGGTGCAAGCTGATTTTCTTGAACATTGACATTAGCTTAAAATTAATTTCACAAGCATAGTGCTCTTTTTCAATTGTACAGAGGTTTAAGTTTTATATGAAAAAAATTGCATTTTATTTTCAATAAATAGCTGCAAATGAAATGCATAGTCCAAGTACATGACCAACAAACTGCATCCTTTTTCTGGTCCTCAATATCAGCCCTGGTCATTAGGATTATATTTCGAAAATAGAAAATAATATTTCCTGCTACTTACAGGGGGACGAATGCAATAATTTCCTCTTCAGCTACAGAAACATGACCCCTCAGGGTGTATTTTTCGCCACAGGTTGCTATAGGAACTTGCCTTAAATTCCAACTCTTCCCAATGTCAAAATGTCAGAACCATGGAGTAAATACTGCAGAGAAAATATATTGAGTATCCTATACACCTCATATCGAGCCATCTTCTCATTTTGTAGAAATCCGTTATGACTGCCAAAAAATAATAGGGCTGGCCTCTGTGTTAATTACTTGGTGAAATTGAGTTGGAGACTCAAATAAGCTATTTCGGGGCAGCTAGTGTGGGTTCCATATGGATATTATATTTGTAAAGGTAGGACATTAATGTGATGCATACTGCTGGCAAAGGTAGCGGTGGAGGAGGTGGATTGTTGATGCTGTATGCAAGTGTATGCAAATTTTTGCCAAATTTCTGTATGACTTTAAAAAGAATATCTGTGGCTAAAATGCTTCCTCAGAGGGGGGATTTAGAAATATTAAGTCAGTTGTCACAAACTTTATTCTCAGTGGAGAATATAAAACATGGATGTAACGCTTAAGATGCTGTGTAGATGGCGCCTGTTTAGAAAACTAAAGGGTGAAAGCTTTCACAAACTGTATAAGCGCTAAGTCATCACTGGAATTTATCAGCCAGTAAACAGGTATTTGTTAATAAACAGCAACAGTGGTCTTTGGCTGCATTTAAAGCAGTCAGTAATTGAAGGTCATCAAGAGCGTTTTATGAGGAGCCCGTCGGCACTCAGAGCATTAAAATGAAAGAGAAGTTGATCCAACCACAGAGAACAAATATCGTGTTCAATGATCACTTAACAACTGCCGTCATGCTTCATCAAACACATTTTACAGAAGAGGGTTACATTTCAAACTAGGAATGCCTATTTTCAATTATCTGGATTTAGACTGGGACGATTACCTGCCACAGCCAATTCGGCAGCCACTGGGCCAAGACAATGACAGTTACAGTGTAAGGTACAACCAAACAAACACGAGGATTTCCCAGTTATAAGGGATAGATATAAGGGATAAAATGTAAATACATTTTTACCTTTTTTAAAAAAAAAAGCAGATGACATAAGTGTTATTTAAGGGCAGCTTAGCAATACTGCTTGTTAGTAATTTCAAAATAGCTTTATATGCAAAATATGTCATGAACAAACCTTTCACCAGTTGCTGGATGTGGCTGTGACGTGGAGAGGCTACAGGTAAAGCTGCTGCAAGGGGATGAAAACACATTTCCTGCTAGGGCTAGACCAGTGGTACTCAAACACCGTGTATCACCGTGAATATATCCGGCTCTCCAAGTACCAGCATTATGAGCCATATTTAAAATACATTTGTAGAGGTAGGTAACCCTATTAAGCTTAACGTAGTTCAAACAGGAAGAAAATATATTCCCAATAAGAATATTATTTATTCTTGACTAGTCAGCCACAACCATACAAAGTAAGAAGGAGTAGCACTAAAACTAGCACACAAACATTTTCTACCGGCATATAACTGCTTAACACAATCTAGAAATGCTGTGGTTGGGGTCCCTGAAGGCTTTCCCAGGTGGACTCAAAAAGCAGTAGCTACTACTTTCTTACCTAACTTAGTTTTTTTTGCTGCACGACTGTTTTCCTGATACAGTCAACAAAAATAACTTTTCCAATATAACATGACTGTAAGGGTTGATATCATTTCAATCTTACACAAATTCAGTAAAGATTACTCAACCTAAGGTCCAACCATGTCCTCTTGGGATGTCAATGGAGAACATCATCTGTTGATATTTCTAACTTAAACTTGGATATCAGATTCGTCCCCCTGTAAATACTGACCAGCTAAAAATGATTTGATAAAATCAGATGAGGCACAATAAAAAGGGGTATATTTAGTTTGTTTACATTGGTGTAGATACATCTTTTTCAACCAGTATTATTAACAAGGTGGGATGAAGAGTTGAGAAATTCCTTTAAGCAATTTCTGGAGTTGATTTGTGTAACACTGGCTTTATAGACAACACCATATTTTTATTGCACCACAGGTGGGATCCTGCTACAAGAATGCATCATAAACATCTGCATGCACTTCCTGAAATACACTGACCATTACCATTAAAGTCTGGAATTAAGAAACTAAAATATTCTTTCTCATCAGTGGTTCAGGTCTGTCCCATAATGGACAGAAAAACTTAACCAGTTAAACAGCAGCCTGCTGATTCAGAGGTGGAGTCCATTTGTCTGGTTTAGCATCACTGCATCACTGCAGTGATTCCTGGTTCTGCCCCTGTTCTTCCATGAAATAATATCCTGTTAAATTAGAAAGAAAAGAGTGGCGTGCAGAAAACGTCCCTTTCCTCTACAACTTCACTTCATCATGGCTCAACTCAAAGCATTTTATTTGTAGGTTCCTACATAGAAAGCAGTGACTTTAAGACTCATTGCTAGAACGCTGTATTGGTGCTCTCTGTACACTGCTGAGGCATGAGTGATGGCTGATCTTAGGGTCAAGGAAAATTAACGTGGCATCACATCTTAAGAAGATGGGTAAATTCTGTTTTGACAATTTATTTATAAATAAGATGTTCAAAAGAACTAGAGGAAAACTTCAATCTCAAACTGTATCTTGATGAAGAGAATATTGTTCAAAGTCTTTAATGAAAAGTGTTGTGTAATTTTTTCTTGAATTGCCATCCAACAGTGAAGATTGCAAACATGTAGTGCACATCACCACAATCGTCACCATCCAGTCCGAAACACAGGACCCAAATGCAAACAGCACAGTAGAAAGAGCTATGCAAACGAAAAAAAGGTTTTCTGAAAAAACATTCCACATCTACTAAAACGGGTATGAAGAATTGAATTAAACTGTATGTCTTTAATCCAAAAATAAAGAAGAAGAAAATTCCAAGCAATGAAAAAAATAAATAAAATAGCAATCCACGGAGGAATCCAAAACATGTGGAAAGCTGCAGGAAAACACCTGGGAGGAGGGGGGTACTCCAAAAATCGGGCCACAAACGCTGAGTTTATACCTGAGCTCTGGCTTGACCAAGTCAGAGAGAAACTCTGGATTCCTGAGCCTGTGTAAACTACTGATATGTCCAGTTTCAGAACAGCTAATCTGAATTTTACCAATCAATTCTGAGTTTGTTAACTCTTTGTGACTTCATCAGAGAAGGAGAGAACACTGGCGTGAGGGGGAATTGCTGCCTTATTGAAAGTATCGACTAGTTTACTGTAGTTTCTCTGAATATTATGTGTGACTAGGTGGTGGAATGATATTGAACATATTTTTATTCTAATTTATGAGTACTTAGCGCACGTGAAAGCAGCTGAAACTGAAATACTAATTCAGAATTAATCCTGAGTGGACGCGGAAGTCGGTGGGGAAATTTTAGATTTAATCTGAGAACGCTACAGGATCGGTTCACAGAATTACCGCGGTAACTGACTCAGACCTTACATTATCCCACTTTGTAGAACGGAACAACTAAATTTTCTTCATCTCGGGTTAAACTAACTCAGAGTTTCCACCAAACCTGCTTCCCGAAATATCTCCCAAGTCCGAGTTAAACAGGAGATAAATTCATGGAGATAACACATGCAGGTTACCCATAGGAATTAACAAGGAGGCAGAACAGGACACTAACTTAAATGCACAGCAATCAACATCCAACAATCAAGGAGCAGACACTAAGAAGCAGGATTCACACAGACAAATACACTCCCATAGAAGCAGACTGAAGGAAAGGAACATAGTGAGAAAACAACAAAGAGGGAGACAGGTGGAAAACACTGAGCAAAACAACGTACAAGGAAATAAACCTTTAAAATAAAATATGAAACAGGTATGTTCTTATATTGGATCTTTAGCACTTTGAGATTTGATCCAAATGTAAAGTGCATTATAAATTAAATGTATTATTATTATTATTATTATAAAATAAACAAAAACAGAACCATGACAATAATTATTTGTTTAGCATTATGTTGGCATTTTTGTGGTGTCTCTTTCCCTCCTTGAGAGGGAGGAGGATGCGCAAACGTAATTATTAAACACAGCAAAAAACAACTGAATGTGAATCCCACCATGAAAGAAAATAAGCATGAGGACCCGGACTGCTGCTAGTGATCGCGACCCAGGAGGAACAACAAGCAATATCCCTCTAATTCACTACATGAATTTCTTAAGCCAACCCACAGGAGCAGTGTCACTCCAATACAGGGGGAATGTCACCTCCAGTGGAGAGATGGCACGCTTTAAGTCCACAAAATGGAAATTAGGCAATAGGCTGAACGTAGGATGTCGACATGTCTCTCAGGTCTGTGTGAACTGCTAACCAATTTAGTTCAAATATGCATATGAATGGACTAGAGGAGATCGATCTTATTCAAGTTGTGTTTTACTTTAATAACATATTTACTCGATTCAATTACATATTTTACTCACTAGGGGGAGCTACCCTAACCCTAACCCTTTTAACAGAAAATCATTTATTTTGGACATTAACACTTCCTAACAGTCAATCCAATTTAGTCTAAATCTGGGAATTATGAATAGACTTGAGGAGATTTATCTTTATTTTACACTACGGATCCTTTTCAGCAGTCGAGCAGAGAACATGCAACCTCTCTGTCAGCCTATAAGAAAACCGATTCCCGCGGCCGCAAGGTCATTAGACAAAACTCCCGGCCCATTTGCAGCAATCTCAATGAAAACGTCTGCACTGTCTGTAATAATCTGCAGTCAGCCATCATGGAGCCCGATGCAGTCTCCATGATCCTCAAAAAAGAGTCAAAGGATATGTAATCGGCCAATTCAGTTCACCCCCTTTCCCTATATTTCGCACAAATTTTTCAGTTTTAGCGTCAAGCAAATACTCCCACAAGAAGTAGTTAATATTTGACTAATCCGCCCCACCTTCTGGTCCGATGCCTAGAAGAAATAGCCTTATCCCTTCTGGGAGGTTTTTTTCTCCACTACTCCATGATGGACAATGCAAAAGCATCCCTGCCATCTTCGACATGATTCTCCTTAATAGCGTGAAAGTTCAGTCCCTCCTCCATCTCCTCGACGATTTCCTACTGATCATCCCCCAAAGGACAGCATGGGCTCATCCTTAACCAAACCAAAGCGTCTGTTTTAGTATGTGGGGGTTCCCCTTTCAGAAGAAAAAACAGCCATCTTCAGACATTCAGCTCGTGTTCCTGGGTATCCTTCTGGATATGGTCGAAATGAAAGCATCTTTGCCAGTCAAACAATTCTATACTACTATAGAAACAATTCAATAGTAGACAATTCAAACAATTCTACTTCTATGACGACGTAGTGCATTCCTCCAAGTCGCTGAAGTTTTTCACAGATGCTGGGCCTTCAGCGGGCTTCACTGGATATTTTCAGGGATGGTGGTTCGCCGGCAATTGGCCGCACTCCCTTCCCGCACCTGATCCCTCCTCCGCTCTATTTGAGATCAATACCCTTGCAGTTGCGTGCTATGGGGTCAATTCTGGTTTCCAAAGCGCATCTCAGTCCACAACAACCGAACAGTCGCACTGGACATTTGTGTTTTTCACACCATAAACAATGTTGCTCATCCAGCCAAGTAATCATGCCATTCATGAGATTCATTACATGGCAGTCAGTCATATAAAAAAAATCATCATTACTGCTCATCACGTGCCAAACCTTTCTAACGCTGTTGCTGATCCTCTATCCTGTTGAAATTTTCCGAAATTTAGGACTCTTTGCCCAGAACTCCAGTGCCTCCTCTAGAATCAACAACCTTGCACTAAATCTACACCCTGCGCAGTCCTAATTGGAATCCGCAAGATTTTACATGAGAAAGGGTTTAGCGGCCTCTACCCTAAACTTTATGATTTTGCCTGGAAATCTTCTGCAACTAAAACCACTCTCCATCACAGCAATGTCTGCATTCATTTCTTACTGCATGGATGTTCGCAAATTTAAACCCCTAGTACATTAAAGGCTTAGTTGCAGGTATTTAGTTTAATGCTAGATGTCTTGATCCCTCCTTTCCAAGCTTGTTCTCAAACCCCTCTATTAAACTTTTATTTAAAGGTATCGCAAAAGCAAGGCCCTCCACTCCTGATGGAAGACTGCCGATCACTCTCTCCCCTCTCCGAAGGATGCTGTTATGTCTAAGGAAAGGTTGTTTTTCTCCCTACATTGACGCACTTTTAGAGTGCTCTTTCCTGTTGACTTTTAATGGGTTTTAAGAAGGGTGAATTTACCACCTCTTCATATTCTTTTAGTCCGAGCAAAGATGTTACTTTCTCAGATTTAAACTTTCACCCCGACTTTTATAGGCTGTCTCTTAAACAATCAAAATCTGGAGGAGCTTGCTCAATATCCATAGACGGCATCGACTCTGCCCCTACAAATCCATGCTTAATTACCCAAGAATCAGGCCCCCTACGTATCCTAATGCCCCACTATTTATCCTACAAGATCCAAAACCTATGTCGAAACATTGGTTAGCCACCATTTAGCCTTGACTCTTCAGAGGTGCAACATGTCTCCAAAAAATTACTCGGGCATAGCAACCTCTGCAGCCACGCAAGTTCTCGCAGCAACTTTTCTTCAGCAACTTCTCTTCAGCATCTGGGTTGTTGTTCCTCGTCCGCCTACGTCTGCTACGTGAGCCCCAATAACTCATCCATCCTTGAGGCTTCAAAGATCCCTATAGCCCTAATGCTTTGTAAGCTTAGTAAGTATCTGCATATCAATGGTGACTGGTGTCAGCTCATAAAGTGAATGCTGTATCCTTCCTCACATATTACTTTGCCTAAGTAAATAAAATCCTTTTATCGGAAAAAAAAGAAAAGCCTCACAGGAACGCAGCAGCACAGGTGTTTTATGAAAAGCGGTTCATGGCGCACAGGCATGCAGCATCAAAGGAATTTGTGAAAAGAGGTTCATGCCTAACAGGTAATTAGAAGGAAAGGTGTTCATGATATAAAGGTTCATGCCTCACAGGCATGCAGCAGCACACGTTATCTCACTTGGTCTGGTTGCTCTCTTGCTCGGAAAGTAAAATACTTTTGGGGGGATATTCAAGTACTCAGGCTGATCGGTAGGTTACCTAATACTTCTCTTTGGGGGGGGGTCTATATATTCTGCAGCCGCTCAGAACAGATAGCTCAGCACAATCACAACCCCCTGCCAAGACTGGACGCCGAAGACTTTATATTCATCTTTTCTGCACATTTTTAAATAAGCTATCCATCCTCTAATTTCCGATTGATAAATAAACACCCTTTACTATTGATTCTTTAGTCTTCCCTGATAGCTAATCTCTCCCTTCTCTCTTAGCTGTCATGCAGCCGCATGCTCCCTTCCTTTTCATCCGTTATAAATTGGGCCTGTTTACTCCCCTATCAGCTGCTCTCTTGCACCCAATGGCAACCACCTTTCTCCTCACGTCAACCAATCACCGAGCTGCTCCTAGTTTTAAATATATCTGTATTCCCTCCCCAGCTATCTTGCTGCCAGTACATCCATACAACATCCTACTCCCCACATACTTCGCCTCATATAGTTCCCCGGATTCTTCATCTTTCCGGCTCCAGTCCCAGAGGAGTTCTCCACCACCAGTGTCCAGGCTCGGGGGGGTCTATATATTCTGCTGCCGCTCAGAACAGATTGCTCAGCACGATAAGAGCCCCCAGCCGACCATGACCGCCAAAGACTTTATATTCATCATTTTGCACAATGTTAAATAAAATATCCATCCTTCATTTTCCGATTGTTAAATAAACACCCTTTACTATTGATTTTCTAGTCTTTCCTGATTGAAATATAAATTTCATTCATGCTCCCTTTCCACATTTCAACACGGCTTTATGCTCCTTGAAATGTAGCCTGGTGATGTTTTTATGAAAGATAATGAGTGTGAGGATTGTGTTGAGAGAGTTTTTTCATGAGTACATGATTTTTTCCGGACACGCTGCACATTTTATCAGGGAAATTCAAGTGCATATCAAAAATTAAGTCATGAGCTATGTGACAGTTCCAACACCTTGATATGCATTGTTGTTAAGACTTGATAATGTTTTGAATTCAAGGTTCAGGAAAAGAAGTGAACACCAAACCTATCCGCCAGTGGAAAAATTCCACAGAAGATCAAAAACACTCCAATTTCTTCATGCCCTCAGAGAACAGAGGCAATCTAAAGCTAATTATACTGAATAGCGTGCAACAATGGCATTAGTGTTTTTTTCTTTTTTTCTGGCGAGATACAGCATATCATTAATCCCATGGCTGATGTGGCTTCAAATCTCAGCAGGCTCCGACTTACGTCTAACAGCCAATCACTGTACGACAGCGGTACTCAATAAATCCCTTTATGGCATAACCAGAAAATGAAGTTTCTCATCTGCATACAAGCAGAACAGAGTTGTCTGCATCTCTTTAAAAAAGATTAAAGTATTGGGCCTCGTGCAAGAGGTGGCATTAAAATAAATGGTTGCTCGCAGTGAATTTATCTGATATCAATTAAATGATTCTGTTATATATAGAGGCAGCCTGCTTCTTGAACCATTGGGAAAATACATTACACACATTTTTTTTTCTTTCGAAAAGCTGATTATGTTGTTAAACTGGTGATTCTGCCCTTGTACCACTCATGAAGCTACTCAAACTGATCAGCGACATTAAACTCTTGTTATCTTACTGTATTTCAATGCTAATCAGTTACTTACCTCTGCCGGGCAAATCAGTGCAAACTTTCATTCCAGCCATCACTGCCCACGCTTCGTTCTCAGCCTGCAGGCCACTCCAGCCTCAATCAGACCAGACCCACACTCACCATCCAGCCTACATTTATTTTCCTTTCTCACTCCCACTACAAAAGAAAATTACCTCACCTCTATAATCTACCCCCTGGTGTCTGACTCTGCTTTGGGTCCTAATATAAATACTACCATGGCAGGCAGTACTTTTGCATCTTAAATTATTAATATGTATGTAAAAAAAATAGAAATAAAGAACGACATACTTGATCTAAATGTATCTTTTTGAAAGAAACTTGTGTTTCCAGCAAGGACACACACTTTCTCTCGATGATGTTATTTGTTTTAACTGTGGAAAGCACATTAACTTCGCTGTTCGCTATGAAGGATGTTAGAAAGCACTGACATCCAGTATTTTAATGACAGAAATAATTTAGATGTGTTGATCACATCCCCTCGGAGGAGGAAATAACCTCAAAGTAAAATTATGTGTGATCTTGTGGGGGGGCTGTTACAAGTGCTAATACAAGTGCAAATTTGAGTTGAAGTTGGAGCTAATACAAGTGCAAATTGTTGATTCTAAAATGGCAAAAAAAAAAGAATATGGGTGTATGCTGAACATAATTAATTTATTTCTATTATTCAATAGTGGAGGGTGATAAAGGAATCTGAAGCTTATTAAGGCATGGACCCTGATTTTGTTCCTTCCATTATTTGTTCTCTTGCATGAAAGGCCAACCACTGGTGTTTTATCTGAGAAGTACAATTTAATTAGTTAGCATTTTATAATGTTTTACAGCAGCTACTAATGACAAGCTTCAGATTTTGAGCAGATCATTTTTTACCGGTCAGGTCTCATATAAATAAAACGTGCATCAGTAAATGCATGACAAATAGAAAAGGGTGGATCGCTAATATGAGAAACTGGAGGAGAAACAACCTGCACAGCTTAACAAGCTGCATCAAGTGTTTGTTGACTTTTTGAGCAAATGGTGATAAATGGGAAATTAATAGGATTCAATTTTATAAAAGAACACAAAATTAATCATCCAAATTATCACTATCAGATGAAACAAAGTGCAGTGAAAGAAAATTCATGTTCCGTTAATCCCTACTAGAATAAACCGTTTGATCAAACAGGAAATATTGGCAGCATAATAATTGTTTTCTCATCTCACTACAATTGTCATTATTGCAAAGTGTTGGTTTTTACATTGATAACTCCTCAGCTCAGGGTGAACAAGTCAGCATGAAAAACAATCACACAACCACATCATCCTCCATAATTAGACAGCAGAGGATGTCGTTATAGCTGTCAAGCATGGCCACGCTACTCAATGATACATGCATACATAAATGATTTGCATCTGAAGCAGGATCATCTAACCCTGACTCCACTCACTCCCTGTTTATCAATCTATCAGGGAGCTTTCCATATTGAAAGCGGTAATTTGAGGGGAAAAAAGGTAACACCATCAGTGCAATTAAATCTAAAAATGCAGGCATTCTGGCTAACAAACTATCATTCAACATTTCCTGTTTCAAACCTACACCACCTCTGTATGTCCACTTTATATTTTATTGCACCTCTTAAAACAATATTTAAACATTGAATTGGTTTGACAAACTGAATAAATATTGACCTCACATGCAAAAAACAAATGTTGAAGGGAAAGAATGGAGGTCGAGGAAGACAAGACTTCATGTTCACTATGTGTATTTGATGATTGAAGGATTTCTTTCACTGAAAAGGTTAGATATTAAAGGGAAAGTATTTTGTGTTTATATTCATAGAGATAAGCACAACCCCAGAGCTTTTTCAACGCTTTTTCAATTTTCCTTGTTTTAATCAGTATATTAAAACAACAATTAGTAAATGGTTTCAACCTAGCTTTGTATATCTGGGACCGCTCTGAAATTGTTCTATTTTTATTAACTAATCATACATTTTATGTCTACGTTTATCTATTTGTTGAACATGCCTCTTATTGCTCCTTTTTAAATCGGGGTGTACCCCAGGACTTGGTTTGATATTGACTCATAATGCACCACCATTATTCACTGTTTATTCTATTTTCTGTTTATTCTATACTAAACCTACGCTGTCTTCCCTGACAGCAAGGGTATAAACCAAAAAAGTCCCCAATCCCCTTCGTTGAACTCCTCAAATTAAGTCACTTCCACAGTACTTTTAGTGAGAAAAAAAAAAGCTTCCCTGAATGATTAAAATATGAACTATTCAAATAAAATACGGGTAAAGTATGATATATCAAAGATAGATCTCTTAGAGTCAATTCATATACACCAAATATTGACTAAATCAGAACAATGGTTGAGAAATTATGGCCCAAAAACTTTCTGACACAACCCTTGTGTCAGAATATACCATCCTCCTCAAAAACAATCCATTTTTCCTCACGCCTGGGTTATGTGGACAAAAATGACTTTTCGGGGTACCGTATAACCTGAATAAATGTCGTAGAGCATTTGACTGCAGATCAAGAGGTCCTCTGTTTGAATCCAGGTGCCTCCTTGCTAACCCTTGGTGTTCCACAGAAAGTGCCCACTTTCCCTCAGGGATTGGTCGGGGCGACTGTGGATCAGGAGGCAGAGTGGTCGTCCCCCAATCAAAAGGGCGGCAGTTTAGTCCCAGGGCTGCTCATGCAGTCCACATGCCGAAGGGTTCTAAAGCAAGATCCTATTATGCTATTATCGATATTTTGGTATTCAATATTATAACTTAACGATGTTGTAAGTTTTCTGAGGACAGCAGAATGACCAAAACCTTCTGTTCTGTCAGCGAGACACTATGTGAGATACACCATCAAATCAGAGTAATGTCGGTACTTGCACTTCCATTGATTGTTATGCGTATGATGGAGAAATAAATAAATCTTGCCACTTTAGTGGTTTGCCCAAAATTGAAAAAATATCATTAAGTTACAGAACAAAGTTTGGTGGAGGACACCACTGAGAATATTGGATTTTCCCCAAGATACAGTGATGGACTCACTTTTAATTCTCTTTGCCAAGCAGTTCGGCAATTAGTAATGTCTGGTGGGTAGGGGTCATCCGAGTATAGAGGAACGAAAGACTTTGCTGACCATTGTGCATTTCATAAAGGAATCAGAAAATAAAAGCCTTTTACTTTCAAATAATTTTGGAATTTTTGAGTGTCGTCTTCCATCGACTTCTTCTGACATAAGAGCTCCATTACAATGATTTACTCTGAGGGGATGGAGGGTGTACGGGAATGAGTGTGCTTACACACATACAAGCGCATACACGCACTCATGCCTTAGGCCCAGGGCCCATCAATTAGTGAGAGTTCAGTGAAGTTAATATCATCCTACGCTTTTATTTTTTTATTTTTCGTCAGAACAGAAATGGACTAGACCCCTCGAAGCGCTTCAGATCTTGAGCACTTGCGTGAGAGTTACTTTAATAGAAACGTAAATAAATCCCATGTGCACTGAGAGATTGTTTAATGTCAAGGAGTTGAATGTGTGAATGTCAGCAGGGTATTTAGGATAGCAAAGACTGGCAGAAGGAAACCAATCCCGTCAGATCATGTTTGTCTGCAGGGTTCTGTTTTGCTTTGTACGTCCGCTGTGTGCTATCCCGAAGAAGAAATCCTGTGCGGTCGTCAGGGAACTTTACCATGTGCTGTCAGATGTCATCTCTAAAAGTAAGAATTATTGTTCGGTGCTTTTTTTTTTACTGAAGACATTGTAAAATGTGATTGAAGCCGCTGACATTAACATTTTTAGCCCAATATCAGCTTCATGGTTGCTCGTTCACCCTGTTGCCCCCGCCGCCAAAAAGAATGTTTTATGACTAAGAAATTCAAACAGGCAAATTCAGAAAATCTCAACTATTTTGTTTGAACTTCAAGAAACACATATTATATATGAATTATATTTAAGAGTGAATGCAAATCTCTCTGAAACTCACCAGATCATCTTTTGAGGTTGACCAACTGTCTCCTTCTTGATATTGTTGAAGAGAAAATGAACAATTAGATTACTGCTCTCAACATTTACCTTATTGTGTATTTACTTATTAAATACACTCTATAAAGTGTCTGCTTAATCAGAAATGTTGCAACACATTTATGTTGTGTGTGTTTTCAGTATTACTTTTTAACAGTGTTTCCATACATATTGTCAAACTTCTAAGATCCCAATGACTTCCTAGTAGATTAGTTAAGTACAGAACTCTGAAGCTCAATAAATGATAGCAAGTGGTTTCTCACCTGTATAATACACACAGAGACAGTAATATAGAAATTTAGCCTAAACAACACTAAAAACATCTCTTCAGACATTGATATGATGTGACATTGATCTCTCCTTTGTTTTCTCAAACCACCTGTGTGGCAAATACAAGTTGCCTACAGATTTATGAACCATTTGCTCTTGCATGTAATTAAAAACATCTCAGAAATCCACTGGTATTCAGTTGCATGACTTCAGTGGATCCAACTTCATCCATAATCAAGCAGCTTTGTTAAATATTAAAGTGAGAACCCTCAATCAGGTAAAACATGTAGTATGTTACTTTTATAGGTCTTTTGTAGCCTGTTTGGAGAGTGAATCCATTGATGGGGTTCTCCAGCCTCTGGGTCATCGCAGCGGCCATATAAATTTTCATCTTTTATAAAGCCAGTAACAAACATGGGAGCCAGCAGAAAAGACTCGGGAAAGGTATAGCCTCGACACATCCTTTTACCTTGAAAAAATCTTTCTCTGCTTGTCTGTTTTTCCACCATTATTATCTTTCTCGTTCTGTTAGCCATCAATATACATTTAGTCATTTTAAATAATACAAACAGGAATTGTGATGATCGAACGAATACTTGTGAAACTGAAAAGACACTCTTCACTGTCAGATATGCCCTGCCATGTATCTATGGATTTCTCTGACAATTTGAGAAGTGATGCAATTAACTGGACTGCATGCTGCAGAGCAGGCATTATACACTACTCAAAAAACTAAAGGGGAACACTTAAATCACACATCCCAGATCAGGAGGACTGAAATATTCCAGTTGAAAATCTTTATTGTCTACATTGTGTAATTTGTTGAGAACAAAATGACATAAGAAGGATCAGTAGTAAACCAAAATCAGACTCTCTCATGTCTGTAACATGTGCTCAGTGTGAACTTCTCTCATCAGTGAAGAGAACAGGCGCTGATGGTGAATTTGACAATTCTGGTATTCTCTTGCAAATGCCGATCGGCCTACACGGTGCCGGGCTGTGAGCCCAGGCCCCACTTGTGGACGTCGGGTCCTCGTGCCAGCCCCATGGAGTCTGTTTCTGAGAGTTTGGGCAGAAACATGCACACGAGTGGCCCGCTTGAGGTCATCTTTTTGGTATCCCTTCCAAGCGCTTGACACTGTGCTGGGAGACAGAGCAAAACTTCTGGCCACGACATGTATAGATGTGCCACCCTGGAGGATTTTCACTACCTGAGCACCTTCTGTGGGCTGCAGATACTGCCTAATGCCAACAGAAGTGGCAAGGGCACTGGAAAAATGCAAAATTAACCAAGAATCAGTCAGAAAGGAGAGGAGAGGGAAATGGTCTGGGGCCACCACCTACTTAACCATTCCTTAATAAGGGTGCTCACGCTAATTTCCTCTCATTTCCACCTGTTGTCTGTCCCATTAGCACAATCAATATTGCTTCCTGACTGAACAGGTTGATATCCCGGAGATATCCAGGATCCTCTTGCTGAAAATCTGACATCTGCCAACACAGCACAACTTAATTGCTAACTATATTTATTAGAAGGTGGACTCCATGTCCAAGCCATGTGCTGCCAGAGGGCAGCGCCGCAAGTCGACCGGAGCAACAGTTGCATCTGCTTGATATTTGCCATCTGCCATGTGGGCTAGTGTCTGCTGGAGCAATTCTTGGCCATGCCAAGTGCTTTTGTGTATGACAATGTTAGAAACCACTGAACAAATATTATTATAAATTAATAATTAAAAATCAAATGAAAATGCATGTAGTTAGCGCAAAAAATGAGATTCTAGCATTTTTGTTTTTGTCAGTAAACTTAATGAACAACAGACTGAATAAACACTAGTATTTACATGTAAATGCAAAATTTTATCTCATCATTCATTAGCCTCAGTAGAGATATCAGCCGCCACCATCAGTATCCAGACTCTACAGCGTGGACATTCTATGCTGCTGCTCAGGGCAGGGACCCTTCATTCGTGTCAATCGTGACCTCCCTGAAGAGTCTGAGTGCCAAAGACTTTCTGATTGACTCACAATCACATGTCTGCTGTTGTAAAAAATCTTTCATCTTTTCGAACTCTTGTTAAATTCCCCAGAAGTAGGTCAGCAGCTGTTAGATTTTTTTTGATATTGGCTGCATTTCCTTATGCCAGGAATAATTTCTTTACACAACTATGACATATTGAAGTACCTAATGTAAATTTGCTATAAATCAGTGCTTTTGCATGTTTCAATTCAATTCAATTTGAGACCTTTTTATTAATGTATTATTCATTAAATACCATTTTATGACCATCATGATTGAAATTCAAGACCTATTTTACATCTACACCGGAAAAAAGCTATGTCAGATATAAAAAATACCATTTACCTGAATATTAATTTGAATTATTCACAGACCTGTGTGCACATAATAGTCTGTGTGTATTGTAACACAAAATAAATAAATAAAGCACAGTGAAAGCGTTTAAGTTAGTGTTGTTGATGTAATGGTTAATCATTTTTTACATTTTTATCTTCTTGACCTAACGGACTTAGGCCAAGAAGATAAAAATGTTTGGCCTAACGGACATTAAACCTGTGGTAGTACAGATAAAACAATTTTAAGTAATATGTGTGATACACATAATGGACAATATCAATAATTTACAGTGTGA
The DNA here is from genome assembly GCA_009660295.1 of Lophius piscatorius. Taxonomy (NCBI): domain Eukaryota; kingdom Metazoa; phylum Chordata; class Actinopteri; order Lophiiformes; family Lophiidae; genus Lophius; species Lophius piscatorius. The sequence continues at coordinate 6,474 of VRLP01007105.1, read as the reverse complement.
AATAATGCTAAGCCAACAAAAATCTGAAAAAATGAAAAATACCCATGACACATTCAAGGAAAAGACCTCGAAGGGGATCATTATTGGTCGTTTTGGAAGTATTTCACATTAAGGGCAGGTAACCAATAAGCAAATCGTATGTTCCAGAGTTGTGTCTTTGTTGCAAAGCAACACAATTAAGTTGATTAACCACTTCAAACTGCAGCATGATGAACACCTGAAGGCCAAGAAAATGTGGCTAACGTGAATCATTCTTCATCATCTCAGACATCCATATCAGCGACCTTGTCCAGCCCGTCATCGCATCCATTCACCTCCCAGGACACAATGCAGTGGCAGTCCATTTGATATGTGTCCAATAAACAATGCCTTCAGGACAAAGGTCAACACAGTGGACAGAAGTTATGGGACCCCCTTATTTATACAAAGTGGGATTACCTGTGCTGTATGCGAAATGCTGAATGTAAGTAGAGGGGGAACAATGATGAACAACGGAGCCATTCAAGAGCCAGTGCCTTTTCATTTAATCACAGTATAATTATGATGTATGGATGTAATATCAATATTGATATTTTCATTTTGGCCATAATTGTGTAGTTCCATTCTAGTCCCTTCTGTTTGATGGATCCTGTCATTAAGCTTACCTTGCCTGTCATCCTCTGGGGGATACAACAGATTCAGATTAATTTAAGCAGAATGTTTGCAGAAGCTGTGGGATCATCAAAAGATTTTTCGTTAACGTTCCATCAAGTTCTTCAGTCTGGACAATGGTAATGTGGCTGTTTATTCTCTTTGGTGCATGTAAAGAATAAACTGGATAATATTCCCATTTTATTATTCTTGCATCAAGAGTCAAATTTCTATGGTGACAGCTTGCTCTGTGAGGTAGTGTTTAGTTTGATGTGAGGGATTATTCTTGTTTTTTCTTTCTGGACACCTAGAGGGAAGAAGAGTAGCTATAAAGTACAGAATGATACAATAATTACACTGCCAGATTTACTGCTCTGTTGGTTTTGTCCAATGTCTCCAAAGCTCAGACACTTTTTCTACACGTATCCGCCTGTCTCTCTGTCACACCGTTGATAGTACGTGGAAAGGTATTCCATTTATACTGTGCATAAAATTCAAACAGAAAGATTCTGAAAAGCAACACATCTCATCACATTTCCAGTCAGGCTGCGCTCATTTTATTGTCAAGACAATTATATTCAATGCGTTTGAATGCAATCTTCAGTGTGACAAATATCAGCATTAGTTAGAGCATCTATACTCATACTTCAGAAATGTCCTTACTTTGAACTATCTTCTTCCAACATCCTTCTCGCATCACACCTTGATTGTATCCATTTCACACAACAAAGTCAGAATCAGTTGGACCAGGTCTATTTATTCTCCACGATTGTATCTGCCTGAGAATGACATATATTATCAGGTTTGAGCAGCATGAGCAAAAGCATATAGACTCTGGGGTTTACATGCTAATTACAATGGCAATGGTAATAATTCAGCACAATTAAAAACAACTGAGGGTGAATCTTGCCGTCAATGAAAGTACGCTTGACTGATCGGTCTTGGGGAAGGGACAGCACTGTGAGCTCTCTCCCTCTCGTTCCCAATCTGAATCTTTTCTAAGCCAACCCAGAGCCGTTCGCGTCCCACAACCACAGAGTAAATGTGACTGGTGGGGAATGAACGCTCTGCACTGTGTGACTGGACTGCGCGGACCCAGCTTTTAAACTCTAAGCCTCACCATCAAAAACAGAAAGCATGAAGATCTGAGCATGAAATAGCTGAGAGGTAGATGAGTGAGGTTCGTCCAGTTCACCCCTGGACATAAACTCGGCTTGAGTCGGAGTAGAGCACATCAATCAAATATAGATGAGGTAAACAGCTAACTACAGTGTTAGCAACAACAGTATTTCTAGTTTGGTCATTTAGTAAAGACCTCCAATTTTTCAAAACTGTGATTGTCAGAAATGTTTTTAAAAACTCATAATTAAATTAACATTTTAATTGAGACTACATTAATTTAAATAGATTGTTCCCATAAGTTTCTTGATTTCATTTCATTGTTTCTTTCCGTGGCAGCTTCCAGTGAACTCTAATAAGTGAGCTCTGTTTATCCAATCAGATTTCTCCACTGCGGTCTCTGAGTTAAATGTCTAAGCATAGGCCAGCAGCTTTCATAGAGAATGCCTCAGCAGTTAGAATAACCAGGATGATTTTGCTGAGTGCCATATTTTTTAACCAATCACATTTTGAAGTTGACATATAGGGCTTGTTCTTTGACATGCCAGGGTATGCAAGTTAGGCCTGGGCCCGTTCTTATGGAAGGCTCGTCCTTCGTCAGTGTTACGTATGAGGACTCAGCAGGAGCACTCAGCAGGAGCAGAGGATACTGACGCTTCATTCAGTATCATCTGCTCCTGCTGAGTGCTCATTTTCAACAAATTAAAACTTACTGGAGAAATAGGTTTTGACACTGGCTTCCATCCCACTCGAAAATGAACTTTGGAACTCAAACGCACCGGTTTCCTTTACAACATGTTATTGCATTATTTCGTTACAGAAAGATTATAATTATTTTTCTGTTTTTCTTTCATATTTCTTCTTGCTTTATGTTAGTACCAAAATTGGTAGAAACCATTTCTTAAAAATACAAGAATTTTGATCTTATTTTTTTTTTCTGTGTGAGGCACTAGCCTATTACGTTTTATATGGAACAAATACATTTTTCAAATCAAAAAAGGAAAGATACACCTATGTGAAACACAGAGACGAGACGACATAAACAAGGATGAAAGGACATTCAGTCAACTTGGTGGTTATGCAACGGACGCAGTACACGTCAATGAGCTGTGGTGTGATTTGTGTTTCATGCATCCCCTATAAGTCCAGAGGTTAACAATAGCAAACAGTGATGTTGATCGCAAAAATTGGTTCAGTAGCACCTTTTGGCCCAAATCAACACTGAAGATCAGGTCGTAGTAGATATTGGTGTATTGGGGCAGGGTCATGCAGCAAGAATCCACCAGTGCACAAAGCCCTCTTCCTAGTCAAGCAAAGCTGAATGCCCAGGTGACAACCCACGGCCCGCCATTGGAACTCAAGGAGCTCAGTCAGCAAATTTGGGAGTTTGAGTTCATTCAGGACAGTGAAAAAAGTTTGTGCTTCAGTTTCAACAATTTCTGTGGGTAAGCTGGTAGTTATGCTAGCTGTTGCTATATTAAGTGCAAGAAATCCAGGAAAAACTTGAGAGTATGTAGGACAGATGATAAGCATAGTAACAAAACTCATCAGACCCTGTTTCGTAATAATACTTCCATTTAACTGCTTCAGGGTCGCAGGATGCTGGAGCCTTTCTCAGCTGACACGGGGCAAACAACCATTCAAGCACAAATTTACAGCTACAGACAATTTAAACTCACCAATTCACCAGTGTTTACTGATCAAAAGACATCAGGCACAGGGTCTTTGGGATCTGCATCTTTATTCTGTGAAAAGAGTGACAATGGGCACTTTGTACATATTTGTTACACTATATTTAATTAACTTAACTTTTCCTGAGAAAAACATTTAAGATTATCAGAAATCTTTGTGTTTCATGCACTTAAAATTGAAATGTATGACTTTTAATGTGACTAACATGACTGAGGAAAAGACTGAGGAAAACTACAAGAGAACAGCGCTAGTGCTGCAGCGATGCTAATGGAAACTAGCAACCACTCTTCATTTGCATCCCAAGTGCTTCATTAATTAGTGACCCAGCACTACATATGCATCTATGATCTACTAGAGGTTTCATCTTCCTTTTACTATGAAATGCTTGATCTTTGACTAAAATATTAACATAAATGCTCACCCATCGTCCAAAACTGGCATTATCCATGGTATAATTATGATGTCACCTATTGATGTAGGGCACAAAGAGGAATTCCCATATTACCGAAGTATACTTCAACTTCGTCAATTATTACCTGTTGTCACATCAGCTATGCATTCCTCTCAAAATTATAAAAGTAAGGTAAGTAAAAAAAGTAAAGAGTTAAGAGTTAAAGTTGTATTTTTTTCAGACCTCCTACTGCACCACCACTAATGAGCAAATGCTCAACTGTAAGATACTTAAAGAAAGGCATAATATAAATGTGCTGAAGCATTCAGATTCAGCATTCATTCATTTCTTGGCAACAACATGAATCAAGTGTTCAGAAAACTGGCAACTCACATATGAGTGCTGCTCAAGTCAATCTGTGGGGCTTATCAGTTACTCTATTCCACTTTTCCTTATAACTAAGGATAAACAGTAAAAGAGTAGAGTCCAAATACTTTCTTTGTGTCACATCTCCTCCAAACTTTTTAAATTGTAGGCCTGGCTTTCATGGATGCTATGATGACAGCTTATTCACAGATAATAGCACCGGCGGATTTCTCTAGAAGTTGTGTGGAGGTGTGCATGCAAAAAATTTAAAAAGAAAAGATTAATGTTATGAAGGGAAAATAGTTATTTAGAGGAAGTGTAACAGAGCTCCAACAAATCACGACATGAACAACTGTCAAATATCCAACAGTGACGAAAAGAAACTTATTGACCCAAATGCTTGTTGGTAAAGAATAATAACTTCTCCCCTTTCTCAAAGAATAGATTTGTGACTTAAAATAATCAATATAGATGAATCTGTTGGCTTTAACAACTGCAATTACTGCCTTCTTTAAAAACTGCCAATAACATTTTTTTTATATTCCCTCTGTGTTTAAAAAAAACAGTTCCTCGGGTACTTTGTGACTCAACTTGGAATGATTGTTTGAGGTGGGTAACGTTTTGTGTTCTTTTAAAGCAACCAACTGAATTCAGTCGGCACACACAGAAACAATTCACATAAAGCCTTGTGACCTGACAGCGCACTTTGTCCGCTGATGAAGTCTGTGGGTTTGTTCATGAAGCGTCTGAATGACAAAACTTCAATTTTTATATCAAAACACACATTGACATCATTATGTAATGCTGTCCACAAAAGTTGGTGGAGGAGATAGCTGGGCTTTTTTGCTGTTTTAAATCAAATCAAAAGCAAATCAAATTTATTTGTACAGCGCCAATTCACAACAAGTGTGGTCTCAAGGTGCTTTCCAAAAAGATCAGGACTAGACTACACTCTTTATTTATTATCCTAAAGAGGAAGGCAAATTCCCTTCATGATCAAGCACTTGAAGAGAGTGGCAAGAAAAACTTGCTTTTCAGAAGCAGATCCAAGACTCAGGGTGGAATCTGGCCTACTGCCATGACCGGTTGGGTTTGAAGAGAGAGAAATGCAGAGAGAGGGAGAGATGTATAGAGAGAAACAAGTCTAAGTACAAATCCCTGTGGAACTTCAAGGTTGATTATGCTAAGCATGGAGGACTCATTGTTAAACAATGCATGTGAGACATGTCACATTAAGACTCAAACCAATTTAATGCAGTGTCCCTCGATGCCAATTAAGTTTCAGAGATAAACAAATACTGAGAAAAGTCCCTCATCCGGTGCCATTAAAAGGTCATTGTGACTTTGACCACTGCTGTCTCTGTACTAGGGTGAACTCTAAAACCTGGCTGGAAATTCTCAAATAAACTATTATTACAAAGAAAATCACACAATTGTTCGGACACCACTTTCTCTAGGATTTTAAAGAGGAAGGGAAGGTTAGATATTTTCTTTAGTTTTCTAAAGCCTCTTGATCAAGAGTTGGCTATTTAAGCAGTGGTTTGATCATGGCTATTTTAAAGGAAATCGGTACGCTGCCTGAATTTAAAAACAGATTGATGATTTCTCAAAAGGGTAAACTTTCCTTAAGCAGACTAGTGTGGATGGGATCTAGGAAACAGGTTGTTGTCTTGGACGAGGAGATGAGGGAAATTAATTGTTTCCGATAAATAGGACTGAAGCAGCCTAGATATGCGGTTGTATATCTTTTCTCTGATAAGTAGAATTCTATCATAAAGAAGCTCATGAAGTAATTGCTACTGAGGGTAATGGGAATATACGACTGAATAGAATTCTGTCGTTCTTATTTTCTTCTATTTGTGCAGAGTAATAGAAATAGAAATAGAAATATTTGTCTTTACAAGTCAAACAGAAAATGCTCTGTTTTAGTTCAAAATTAAAAGAACCAACACCCTTTTTTAAACGAATCCGGTGTCCACCTACTGAATTTTCAAAAAACATATAGAACAAATGCATGAAAGAAAATTAAAACCATAAAGAAAACTAGGCTTATACAGTAAAATTTAAAGTATGGGCTTATAGTTAAGTATAGTTTTCAAAAGCATACATGCAATCTCCTTTTATAAAAAAAACTGTCATTTTTAGATGAATACATTCATCAATGGCACACACAGCATTCTTTCACAAATCAGCTGTCCATCTTCTGCCACCCCTGATTCCCTCTATGAGCTTTTGGAAAGAAGGATGCTCAACCACGGAGAAAGACTGAACATCAT
>VRLP01007104.1:0-23945 GCA_009660295.1 Lophius piscatorius | reverse complement strand
TGCATAGCCGCGAACCGGTCAGGGTGACCATGCTGATGCCTGTCCACGCCGTGATGGAAGAACGCGGCACGATTAAACTACGACGAAAAATCGACGAAAAATCGACGAAATATCTAAGAAAAATCGATGATATAAATTAGTTGTGGCCATATTTAATAGTTGATTAGTCGGTGACGTCATCGGACGACGCCTCAGACAACGCGTAATAAGAAGGAAGTAAACATTAGCGCCATGGATACAACATCGCGACAGAAAAGTATTCAAGTAAAAGTATTTCTCCCTCAACACCGCCAAAAAAGTTGTAAGCTTCCAACGCCGGAACACGTCGGCGCTGCTTGAGTGTTGAAGCGAAGGAACGTTGCCTCTGTGGGCGATGACTCGGCTACCTAAGCTAGCTATTTAGCTATCTTATAGATAAAAGGCACGTACTTCTGTTTTTTTGTTAGGTTTAAAGTAACTATTTTGAAACGTGGTGAATGTTAATGAGGTCGAGAGAACCAAAGAACCATTATATAATTACGATGATGCTCTTCACGTTACAGACGTGACGCAACGTTGAAATCGTACACGTCGAATCGCTTCAGCGTGGGGGCGTGTCCACATTGCAAACTATTTAGCTTAACGTAGTTGTTGACGACAGAATGAACAAAGCACTGAATGTTTTTGTATATATTTAATATTCTTATGAACGTGGGCTTCGTTAGCTCTCGCCAGAAATAATGATGATGATGATGATGATGCTCGGCAAGTTTTCCAAATGAGAGAAATACCACGTCTGACAGCATATAAGGCCCGGTGGGGCTGGAACACGGGTAGCAGGAGGTTCTGCTGGAAACAGAGAAGCTCATTATTAACCAGAATGTGAGCTCGTTCATTTTAATTGGTGTGAGCTGAACTTTGATCCGGTTCGTTTGAAGTGTGAACTCGGAATCTGGATGGGCTTCGAGCCCGATTCTTTTTTTTAATTCGGCGAATAACACCATTATCACCATTTTTGGATCCTGCGGTTCCCACAAAGCTTTAGGTGATGCAAGCAGGACGATTCATGTCGACAGGAAGTCTCCGGGTCAGTCCGAACTTAATCTTCCAGACACTTGAATGGGACACCATTATTTCACACTTTCATCTCCATTATGGGATAAAAGGAAATATTCGTTTTACAGCTCTGTAGTGTAAATATGTCCAACCGCGAAAGCTATATTTCTGCTACAGAAAGAGTTCTGTTCACCCCAGAAAACCTGTTTCTCAGGACGGTTCTGATTGAGAAGTTTGGAAAAAAGGCTGAATTTTTTAACATTGTTGGAGTTTTTGGTAAAGAAGTCTAGATTAGGATTAACAAGATCGATCTCCTCCAGTCGATTCACAATATCCCAGAGTTTTTTGGGGGCGATCATAAAGGAACTGAGTCCAGGTCCAGAAGATTAGACTGAGAGGGAAAAGCTCTTTAGAAGGACGGTTACTAAAGACGAAAGAAAAGAAAAGAAAGTACTTTTGGAAGAATGAAAGGAAACGGGGAAGACCTTTAGGCAGGAGGAGAGGGAGGAAATAACGGAGATGGTTATGGTTCAAGAGAGGACAGAAGAGGAGGAGCAGGGACGAAGGAGATGTCTCTTTGATAAAAAAAAAAATGGCTGTGAGTCACCAGAGACTGAGGAGAGAAACATTTACCCACTGAGTCATTCATCCTTTCTCTGAGCTCTTCTCCCAGAATCCCTCAGGAATCGACGGCAGGACCGGCTTTTTTGCTCCTAATGATTCGCGATCCTCTCCGGATCCTCTGGACAACGCTTATATTCTCAGCTGATTCAAGTCACACATTCCTGCCTCCAACGCATCCACGCCAAACATCAACCTGCATCTCTTCTGACGTCACCTGTCGGTCGGTGACAGGTATCCAAAATGGCGACGTCCTTGAACGAAGCCAACGTAGAACATTTAACGGACTGAGCGAGGCGTACAAAGTTTTATTTTTACTGCATAATGTCGTACAGTTGGTTTAAGGACGGATTCATTTCAACAGGTCAGAATACATACACAATGCTGACCCGCTTTGTCACTTCCACTGTGAACCTTCAAAATAAGAGCACTTAAAATATATTATTCACTATTATTTCAAAAATGATAATCGGAATCGGACAAAAATGAAAATTGGAATCGGCGCACATCTAATCTTAACTTTAGTTAAAAAATAACTCATAATATCTAATTTCTTTTCATTTCAAATGTGGTATAATTTCATGTAAAGGAGATAAAACGTTTTTGTTTTTTTTAAAGTATAAAACTTGGGAATGAGCTGGAATTAAGTCGATTAAAAAAGTTGTAACACAGATTTGGAATAAAAAAGTTACTTTTCGCTTCATAAGAAGCACAATGAGGTCGAAGTTGTCGCCGTTCGTGAGCTTCCTCAGAACCGGTTTTGGTTGATCAAAACCATGTTAGTCAACTAACGATGCTGAAGGTTTGGAGAACTACACCGACACTCCGAGGTTCTGGTTTTGATCCATGTTTAGTATCAAAAACTGTTGAAAAGCAACTGAATGAAACTTTTTAGCTCCTCCCACTAGTTTGTTTATCCCGCTGAGAGTTTCCGGCGTGTTTTTATTCCGCTCTGCTTCGTGTCGTTTGAGCTTTAATGATCGGAGCGGCGGGAGAGTCATGGGATCCTCGCCGGACAGGAAGCTCACACACTTATCCCGCTAAGCAGGCCATGCCAATCCAACGACATTCAGGCAGGTGGATCAGAACCACAGACTTCCCTTTTGATTGAGCATGAACAACCTAATTAAAGAGCTGGGATAGGCTCCAGCCCCCACCTGTGAATGAATGAATCAAAGCTCTGTCGTGGCGTCGATCTGAGTTTTCAGAATAAAAGCGCGTGAGTTTCTGCTTTAAAAGTTAAGGATGATTTTAATGTTAACGTAACATTTCTGGTAAGTTACCCACTCATACCGCCTCCTCCTTCCCCGGACTAAGCTCAGCACCATGGGTGATCGGGCCTTCTGTTCTGCTGCCCCTCGTCTGTGGAATGCCCTCCCTGACCATCTCAGGGCTCCACAGACGACTGACACATTTAAAAAAGGACTTAAAACTTTCCTTTTTAGCAGAACCTATAACTTTAATTAACACTGCTGCTTTTTGGTCATATTTTATATAATTATTATTCTATTTTTTATTGATGCTTTTATCTGATTTTACTTTGTAGCACTTTGAGATTTGATCCAAATGTAAATTGTGTTATAAATTAAACAATTTAGTCACACGATGTCTCACATTTAAACTTGTGCGTGTAAAAGGTATTTATTTATGCATTTAGTTATTTATGTATGTGTATATGTATGTGTATATACATATACACATACATATACATACATACATCAGAAGGTATACATAGATGACTAAATTAATAAATATTATTTATAATGAATAAATAAAGACTTTGAACAATATATTAGATATATAAGGAAGCCTATTTATTTTTCTTTCTTCTCCAAGAGCTTTCATTTGTACTTTTAATACTCCCTCGTTCACTCGAGCTCACACTTTTTAATCTGAGCCAGAACTTTTTCACGAAGCTGTGAGGCAGAAGCTCAGAGTGTCACATGTTCAGGCTCATGTTTTCTAACAGAGTGAAATAGAAGGAAAGAAACCTGAACTGTATTTCGTCCCGGGAAGAAAAGGCCGTATATTTCCAGTTTAATCACTCACTCGAGTAAAACCCGGATAATCCTGGGTGACATTGGACCCAGCAGAACGCCACTAATTCCCAAGTCTGGTTTATTTTCAGCGAGGATGAAAGAGAGAGGATTCAGGAGGAAGAGGGGACCGACGTCAAGTACGACGACGACAGGAAGCAGGTATGTCAGGAAAAGATCTTCACTGCAGCGGAACCAAAAACAAACTGGATCGGCTGTGAACAATGGAACAAAACCTGGACGTGTTCCGATGTTTGGATGTTTTATTTTGAAGGTTCATTTCTGTGATTTTATCAGTAGTTTTCCCTCTTTGGGTTTCTCCCTGTGTTCTATTTTGCTTGTGTCAGTTTTGGTGTCCACTTAAGTTTGTTTTTCCATGTGGCGGATCTTTCCTCTGATTTGTTCGGACGTCGATACGCAAACAGACCAAAACTTAAGAAAACACACGCAAATAAATAAAACAGCGGAGCGCCGCAGAAGCCACAACACAACACATTAAGAAAAACAATCTGCAAAAACCAAAAGACAACGGAAGCGTTTACGGAGGACACTTAAAGGTGATGCACCATTTTTTTTTATCGCTTCACCTAGTGGATAAAAGAGATATTACTCACAAAAACATTTCACGATGTTTTGATTAGCCGTATTAGCTTCGCATAAATTCTGGGTTGTGTGACTCAAAATTCAACGTTACTCAACATCGTGAACATAACAAATAAACCTCAGAAAAATCGCATAATAATAATTATATTCCCGAAAAGTCGGGGATATTATTGAATCGTCATGGACGCCGCCGCAGATTCTTTTTGTTAGGGCCATAACTCATAAAATATTTTCCAGATCATTTTCAAATCTTACATCCACATATACCTTAGTGGGAGGAAGAACTGGATTGATTTAGGAAAAGGTCAGTTAGTTATTTCCGCCACTAGGGGGAACTTTATCTCCAAAAGGTTTTGTTCCATAATTTCTCAACCGTTGGTCCGATTTAGTCCAAATGTGGTGCTTATGGATCGACTCAGGGAGAACTATCATGTATATATCATGTATATATCATGTATATATCATATTTAAGTCTATAAGTTCATATTTATTTCACTAGACTGACATTCTTTACTGTAGACTTTACTCCACGGTTAATATGAGGAGTTCAATCAGGGGGATTGCCTGCACAACGCAGGGGATTGGAGCCTTTTCGACCCCCGACAGCGAGGGTTTCGCGTGTACGGTAAAATTTTCCATGCTTAAGTACATTTGAGCACAAAGTTCAAATAATAATGTCCTCCCTGTCCAGAGCTCATTAAATCCCGATAAGTCGCAGACAGGAAGTGAGACTTAATTTTCACCTTAATGCAGGCAAAAAGGAAAATCAATCTCATCCGATCACGAGATATAATCTCATTCGTTAAATACGGCAGATCATATCGGAGGACTTTCATATCCAGATTAAGTTCTAAGCTAGAGTCTAGCAGAGGGGTCGTGACCTTTTCGGCTGCTGTTGGCCTCCTCCTCCCTCAGCCTCCGCAGACACTCCGCATGGTCTCTCTCCAGCTCCAGCAGGAAGTTACAGTCCGGATGGCGTCCGTCAACCTGCAGAGGAAGTCGTACAAGAATCCCATTTAGACGTGACGTCTCCAATCTCCTTCCAGGCGGAAATTAAAGACAGAATGGAAAAAAAGTTGCTCATTTTGATGCACTGCTGTCCATTTCATTAAGTCCATAAACTCAGAAAGTTGTGACTCAGCTTTTCAACATGATTAAATTTAGAACTAGAGGTCGGTGGAAGTCCCGGAACTGATGTTCTGAACCCTACTGTTCTATCGTTGCGACCCGGCTCGTTTAGGAAAAGAAAAGCGACGTAAAACCAGTTTGTTAATGCAGAAATGAAAGCTTATTTTTACGTCCAATAAAAGTCTGACACAACCGGATTAAAGATCTGAGAAGGCAGAATTACAAAAGTGGGGGGATTTTAAAACCAAACATCATAACAAAAACATAAAAGAGGAATCTCTCATGGTAGCTGGATTCATTCAGACAAATCTGGATCAATACCATCTCAAAGATAAGCCTCAAAATCCGCCGACCTGTTCCGCTCGGCGTCTCCGAAATGTAATTGAAATCTGTGAAACACTAACAAACAAACAAACTGGTTGGCAGAACAAACATCCTCCGAGTAAATTGTTTACGCAGCACTATGAGAACAACATGAGCTTTTGCATAACAGTGATGTTTCTGGCATCTATCCATCTGCGTCGTCGTCATGCCAAGTCCATCAAAGGCAGAGTGCCGTCCCCGACACCAGTAGAAGGATTTAACCTTCGGTGGAACGCGTGACCAGAACGAGAGACAATGGAAAGTATTTCCATGGTTCGTTTTATGAGCAGCGTTTAAATGGGTTTTTATTCCGAGATTTGAGGATGTACTGAAATTTTAACAAATGACAACAACTAGAGAAAAACGGCCCAGTGGAGTGAGAACATTCTAGGGAAACGGTCGTGTTATAATCATTATAATAAGATATCTGTCGTGTTTAAATATCCTTTTTATATCGCGTTTGTTCGCTGAAAAACAACATTTTTCCCCATTTTTTCTACCGTCTAATAAACTAAACGAAGAAAATCTGCGACAGTCTTCACCCTCTTGTGGTGTAAGCTGCGTACTACGATACGTCGCTTCTTCACAGACACAAACTTTTTATCTTCACTCTCTTGAATAATTAATTAACCCATAATGTGACCCGGTGGCAGCTTGTATGCTAAAGAGTAAGGGGCCGAGGATGGAGCCCTGGGGGACACCACAAGTCAAACTGAGGAGGAGGAGGCTTTAACATTGAGAAAGACGTTACGCCTGTTAACGTTCCGATGTTATAAAGGCATCACATTACCGCTGATGCCCTGTGGGCCCACCACCAGCAGGGATGGGTGGTACAAGTCAGTCAAATTTAATTTATTCATGTTTAGGGCGGGAGAAATACAGGAGGTGGTTCAAAACTGTCTCTTCCTGACTGATGTTGACCCCCGAGCCGTCTCAAACTCTTAACACGACCCCTAGTTCTTTCAGGTAGGGGGGTGCGTTACCATGGATACACTGGTGAGTGAGGAGGGAGATCTTATAATCAATCCTGGTGGAGGTGAGAAGCAAATGAAGTGATGAAGAACGAGGGATGCTTTTCAGCATCACTCAAGGTGAGTGAAGAATTGGAAATATTTCTGAGATGATGAAAGGAGATCTTCAGATATGTTTGATGTGGGTTGAAGGTCGAATCTCACGCAGAGGTTGGTGACTGATGAAGAGGAGAATGTCGTGACCAGAGAAGATAAAACTGGTTAATGAGGAAGATTGGGTCTGATGTGGGGTGTCAATTAAAATTGCCTCGATTTTAAAACACATAAACACACGGACACAGACACAAATACATACACGCACACACACACACACACACAGTCACGCACACGCACACGCACACACACACACACACACAGCATCTATGCCAGATGCTGCTTTTTGTGTCTTTTTCTACCACCTTCTTCATTTCACTCCTGTTTTTTGTCTCGGCTGCGGTTTGAGGACATTTAACAGACGTCTCTCTGACAGCTGCGTGTGTGAGAGCAGAGCAGTTATCTAACAGGACATCAAAGTGTTTCATGTTTGAGATCTGTCGACCCGAAAACAGAAAAACAAACGTGGGAGGATTCGTCTTGGTCTGGAGCAACGTTTGGGTAAAAGTCAAAGTAAGAACCACATGAATGATAGGACCCATCCATCATCCACCCATCCATCCACCCATCATCCATCCACCCATCCATCATCCATCCACCCATCCATCCACCCATCATCCATCCACCCATCATCATCCAACCATCCATCATCCATCCATCATCCATCCACCCATCATCCACCCATCAATTATCCATCCATCCACCCATCCATCATCCATCCACCCATCATCCATCCACCCATCATGAACTCTGACCCCTGTGAGGGAAAAGGCACAGAAAGAAACGACTCCTCTCCTGTGTCTTCGACCTGTGTCTCGTTATCTCCCTGTTTATAGAAGCTCTGTGTTTCCTCTCTCCTCACTCACTGTGTCTCCTGTTTGATCAAAGCAATCTTTCTCCTAGTTTTCTTCTTTGAACGACATTTAATCTGTGAATGGACAGAACCATATTTCCGTTTGACCCGGACCTTGGGGCAGAATCCCCACCTGTTTTTATGCTTCATGGATCAAATTCAAAGTTGTCCTCCGAAACACCCCCCCCCCCCAAGTTATCAGAAGTGAATCATTGCTGGTGAGCCTCAACATGAACGCCCCATTATTTATTCAACACACGACCACAGACTGTAAAGAAACTGCGTCTGAAATAAAGTTTCCCCACCGGATGTTTCAAATCCCCTGAATTTCCCTATAACAATTTAGAAGTTTAATGAATTCATCCTATTTCCGACTATTGTCAACATCATCGGTCGAGTGTTTTTTCTCTACCGTCTGACTGATGGACCGTTTGTGCCGGGAGGCCATTAAGGCTCTTCATCAGTAAATGATGGGATCCATAATAGTGGGAGTGCATTTATTCAGAGTCTCCCTTCAGCTGACGTCTGAGCCTCAGAGATGTTAATGAATCAGAGTTCTCCTGCTGTGGCTTCATTCAGCAGCGATTAGCACCGCCGGCTGTCGTCAGAGAGGATTCTGCTGCCTCCAGTTTACTCCTCTGGATTAGACAGAACAGTCAAGGTGGAGTGGGCCAGGTTCTGATGAGCCTCAGCGGTCCCATCTAGTACATAAACTAAAGTACAAGCGAATATTAAATACCTACTATGGAGACGCCATGACTCACCCTACTCTGTTTCTGATGGACTTGAGTGACGATGTTTCTACTGTGGGAGAAACCATCTTCTGGATTTCAGCCTTGAAGTCTGATCTCGTGTTTCCATCAAGACATTCCTTCCTCCGAAAGTTTTGATTAAATATGTTCGAAACAGGTTGAGTTAATCTAGTTACATCATACACAAACAAACAAACACAGAGCCCTAATCAAGATTCTCCTTCTTCTGGCTGTTCCCTCCAAGGCCGATCTTCTGTTTCTATGCAGTGTGCAGATGTGCAGTAGTTGCGTCTCGATGATCTTCCCTTTTGTCTTTACCACCTTCTGGAGAGATCAATGGCTCCTTAATAGAAGTTCACCAGGAGCTTTGCCTTTTTTAGAACTCTCAGGTAGTAGAAGCATCGTTGAACCTTCCTTACCACCGAGGCTGTATGTTTGTCCCAGGACCGTTTCTCTTTCACCCTCAGGAACTTAGCGCTGGGGACCCTCTCCACCACCTTGTCGTTGGTGTACAGAGGGTTATGGTTGTGCGGAACTGTTCCTCGCAGATCGACGATCATCTCCTTTGTCTTGTTAATGTTTTGCTCCTTACACTATGCTGCCAGATGTTTTTCCCTCGTAAAGATGTTATTAGAGGGATATGAAGAAGAACAGTAACGTGTAAAAAGGTTGTAAAAATAAGACGAAGACGGGTACACAGTCTTGAGGGATGCCGATACTTTAAAAGTCTAACTGCTTGTGTGCGATTTTGTCAAAAATGTCATTATCCAGTTCCAAAGTGCGGTGCTTAATCCCAGATCATTTAATTTCTGAGTGAGTTTTCCCGGCAGCATGGTATTGAATGCTGAACAATAGTCGATACAGAGCAGCCTTGTGCATGTGTTCTTTTTCTCCAGGTGTTCTGATGACCTGTGGAGCATGATGGCGGTACCTTCCTCCGTTGATCTTCTCGGTCGGTAGCCAAACTGATGTTGATCAAAAGAGGCAGGTATGATGGTTTTGCAAATGCTTCAGAATCAGTATCTCCAAACATTTGGCAGGATGGAGAAAGTGCCAGTGGTCTACAATCATTCAGGCGGGTGACAGCTGACGACTTTGTCACTGGTATTATAATTGATCACTTAAAGCAAGCTGGGACACATGAAAGAGGTGGAAGATGTTCCTGAAAACAGTCTTTAAGGACGCTTCCAAACACCCCGTCTGGTCCGACAGCTTTCCTGGGGTTGAGGTTGTGCAGGTTTTGTCTGACCTCCTGTAGACTCAGGATGGGGGCAGTGTCTCTGGAGGGGAGGGGCTGCAGCACTCGGCATCAGCACAGAACTGATGGAGTTCCTCAGCTAGAGGGACCGAGCTGCTGTTTGCAGTTTGAGCTGTTGTACCCCTTGTAGTCCGAGACGGCCCGGATTCCTTCCACCACCCGTCGGGGGTCGGTTGAGTTGTTAAAGTGGTTTTCAATCTGCAGTTTGTAGCTGTGTTTAATAGATTGAATACCTCTCCTCAACGCTGAACTGGTTCTGCTGTACCTGCATCTGTGTCCCCGTCTCTGTAGGCTGCATTCCGGGCTTTGATCAGAGCCTGCACCTCTCGCCTCATCCGGCGATTCTTGTTATGGAAAACTCAAACAAGATTCCTGCTGCCAACATTATACACACAGTAGCTAATGTAGCCCATAACGGAGGAGGCAGTTCTTGGATCGGCCAACCCTCTCCGCTCTTCAAACACACTCCGGTCTGGAGCTGAGCTACGGCGTCATCGGACCTAGCTGTGATTCCAGCCGACTTAATTCTCTGCACATAGAGTCGGTACAGGAAAGGCGACAGATTATCGGAAAAGCCTAGATGGGGGGGGGTCCGGCTCAGTAGGCCTTGGAAACATTGGTGTAAACCCGATCCGATGTCCTGTTACCTCTGGTAGCACAGGATACATTGCGGTGGAATGTGTGCAGGACAGTCTTAAGGTCAGCATGATTAAAGTCCTCCGCTGCCATAAAAACACAATGAGGCGGGAGGACAGGCATCTATCTATGCTGTTACGTAGCCACGCTAGCGCTAGCTAGGAGTTGGCGTCTGGAGGGATGTACACACAGCACAGATGTACACGGTTCTGAGTTTCTAGACCTCCGCCGATCTTCCTGACGGAGTCCGCAGTCCTGTAAGGCTCGGTAGGCGGTGCGGCCCGCCAGCTGGATAGCTGCGTCCGGAGTGGTGCTGTCCAGCCCCGTCTCGGTGAATATCATGGGGGGGACAACCGTCTAAATCCCCTTGGTTGTGAGTCGAAGTCAGATTTCCTCCATCTCGTTCCTATTGCTGCCTTTGTTCCTTTGATGTTTCTTTTGCGGTGGAAGGTGGGGCTCGATTTTCAAGAGTTCCTTTTATTCCTTTGATTCCTGACATGGGGGCTCAGTAGGCTGAACAGAGACACTGAAGTGGAAGGAGCAGGAGACGAGCGGATGCAGAGTATTCTAAAGACTAAGAGAGTTTGATGGAGTCATTGTTAGATCTAGAGGCTGGCAATGACTCAGACGTTCATGGAGAAATCTGCATTTTCCTAAATCTTTTAGGTACTTTTAAGCCTCGGCGGAGGTTTATGCTGTCTGAGTGCTTTGTCTAGTTATCATTGTGTTCATAAAAATGTGAGAAGAGGAGGGTTCAAGTATTTATACGAGCAGAAAAGTTGAACAGAGGCAGGAATAAATCCCTTCTAACAATCTTAATAAAATAAAAACCAAAGAAATAAAACAGGCCTTCAGGAAGCAGATAAAGAGAGAGTAAATGTGCGTTCATCTGATGACTATTAATGAGGAGGTGAGTCATGAGGTCAGCAACATATCATCAGTGAATGGGCTCTACTGGATAAGAAGGAGGAGGAGGAGGAGGAGAAGAAGGTAATGAGAATCATAAAGTTCTAATCCTTCAGGGATTCATTATTTTGTCCTTTAGAATCAATATTTCCTTTAGAAGTTGACGTGTATTTATATCTGGGACTTATTCCAATAATCTAGGATTTAAATTGGCCTCTGGGGCGTGAAGGAGTCACAGGTGAACGCGGCGCCGCTGTGTTTCCGTTTCATAAATGTGGCGGCGGCGCTTACAGGAAGCTGGAGCGGTTGGCCGCGGTGAAAAGATGGACGAAGAGCTTCAGGCTGCAGGATGCAGAAACTCCTCGGCGAGGTAAACTCATTTATTCTGTCCCGCGGTTCTTTGGAAAAGTATTTATCCTGTGTGCAAGCGTGTAATCTGATTACATCTGAAGGTAATCTTGAATAAATGTGTGTATAACGGACAGTACTTGATCCGTGTTCTGCATGGATTGGTCGACCGAGGTTAGGAGAATAGAGGATGGCTCGCAAAGTGTCTCCACAATTTTTTTATTTGTATTTATTTTACCTGTATTTTATCAATAAAGCCTCATTAAGACTAAAAAAAATCTTTTTCAAGAACGTCCTGGCTAAAACAGGCAGCAGAGAGAATACAAGTACTTAGATAGAAATAGATTTAAAAACGTCATAGTCGAGATAAAACATCCGTTATTGTCAAAGTAATCTATATCGTATAGAAGATAATGTATTCTACGTTTCTGTAACATTGTACCTGATACTATGTGGGATTAACTTTTGATTAACGGCTATAATCACCGCCGTTAGTCGGTGATACATACAGACTTTATATCAAATAAGGCTGACAGGGAAACTCTTTTCCATTTCTTCCACTTAAATCCCTTCAGAACTCCGTTGCTGTGATCTAAAATAACCACGGCTGAAGTTACAGGTCCGACCAAATAAAAAGGGACGTTTGGATCATCACGGCGAGTAAACCGCCCGGAGTTTAAACGCGCTATCAGACATCAACAAAGAGATAATTACAGTTGTGTAACGGACGCCCGGAGGAGAGACTTCATACACGGAGTTCTTATCGGAGGCGTCTTTGTGGGCAGGAAAAAGCCTCTTAGCAGACGGCGCCAACGCAGATAGTGGAAAATCTGACTTCCTGATTTATTGTGTGGGACTAATCACACCGCAGGGCCGACTGAACGCACCGCGTCCCCGAAACAACTCCTCGTATTATGAGCCACGGGCAGAGAAAAGGCCCGGCGCCGCTACTTACTGAGTGATTAGCACTGGGCTTCTCATGGGTTGCTGCCTTGCTCGAGGACAGGGGCAGCAGAGGGAGGGGAGGCGCCATCATTTCCTTTGGTAACCAGCTGATCTGAGGAAAAATGAGCCTCTGTCAGGATCCAGACACGAGTGAGTCGACACCAGAGTTCACTCCGTGTATTCATCACAAGACGAAAACGATACCGATCAGCCATAAGATTATAACCAGTCAGAATAACTTTGATGGTCTTGTTTCAGAGGGTGGGATTTATTACACAGCAGGTGACGTTGATGCGTTGGAAGCAAGACTTTGGACCGGTGTAAGGATCCGAGCGACTTTGATAAGTACCAAACTAATGATGGCTGGAGAACTGGGTCAGAGCATCTCCAGAACTGCAGGTCTTGTTGGCTGTTCCTGGTCTTCAGTAGGTAGTACCAGGGTGGAGTAAAGAGATAATTGATGAAAATACAGCGGATCAGTGACACCCATGGGACCCGTGTTGTCTGATCCCACAGATTAGCTACTGTAGCACAAATTTCTGAAAAGGTTCTTCTTGGCTCTGATAGAAAGGAGTCCGAAAAAACCGCGACGTCACAGCGAGTAGCTGCAGACCGGTCGTACTGATTCCTGTCCTCAGCAGGAAACCCCTACAATGGACACTTAGTGTCAGAACTGGATCACGGCGCGACAGTTCCTTTGACCCGTAGCTCCTACCTAAACATTGCTGCAGGCCAAGTGGCCCCCCCTCCATGGAAACGGTATTACCTAATGACCTAATGACCCACTGACCTCAACACGATCCCTCCGTTCTACCCACTCATACCGCCTCCTCCTTCCCCGGACTAAGTTCAGCACCATGGGTGATCGGGCCTTCTGTTCTGCTGCTCCTCGTCTGTGGAATGCCCTCCCTGACCATCTGAGGGCTCCACAGACGACTGAGAAATTCAAAAAAGGACTTAAAACTTCCTTTTTAGCAGAACCTATAACTTTTAATTAACATTGCTGCTTTTTGGTCGTGTTTTTATATAGTTATTATTATATTTTTTATTGATAATTTTATCTGCTTTTACCTTGAAGCACTGTGAGATTTGATCCCAATGTAAAGTGCGTTATAAATTAAATGTATTATTATTATTATTACCTAATGGCAGCGGCCTCTTCCAGCAGGATAATGCTACCGGACTCACTGCAGGGATGGTTCTGGAAGGTTTTGATGAACACAAGAACCAGTTCAAGGTGCTGACTTGGCCTCCAGATTCCCCAGATCTCAGTCCAATTAATCATCCGTCCGATCCATGGACGCCCCACCTCCCAACTTCCAGAACTCAAAGAATCTCCTTGCTACCAGATCCCACAGCTCACCTTTTCTTGACGGGTCAGAGGAATTTTGCGGGCAAAAGGTGGGCTTATACAGTATTAAGTAGGGGGTTATAATGTTATGGCGGTAATTTGTCTTGCCAAAACACTCACAAATATATTGGTCCTGTGCAGAAATCACAGATTTTAGTCTTTTTCATGCGTAGCAAGAAAAGCTTTTTCCTATAATTGTAAAAAACAACAACAAAATGACAGAGTTTTTGAAAATAAGCACAATAAATCTCATTTAGTGTTAATATTAGCAGATGTTTTTCTGCGGGTGATTCATAGCAGCGAGGGTCCATCAGCGGACGACGTCTGAATTCAAAGCAGATTAGCAGAAGAACAACACAAAGCAGCCATCAACATTTCTAGCGCATCTACTCCGCTTGCATGCTGGGTAAATATGATGGAAGCGTGTCATTGTGCTAATGTTCCCGCTCACGTTTGCGACTGCTCATGCGGAACCACAGCGTTAGAATTAGTCATAACAGGTTCTGCCTGGCTTCAACCCAAACGGCGCTCCAAAAAAATAGATGAGAAAGATAAGCCCGGCTGCCCGGCTCGAAATCCTAAGGAGGTGAAAGCCAGAAATTATTTCTCCCAAAACCAACAAATGGTCCGTTTGAGCTTCATCTAACACCTGAGGCCCGGTCCGATGATTGATTCTGGAGCATCAGAAGCAGAACTGTTCTCTATCATCACCTGCTGGTGGCTTGAATCAGATGATGGAGGTGGAGCAAGGACGGATATCCGCTCATTTTTCTCAGCACAATACTGCGACACTTTTAATGTTTCTTCATCCTCCACATTTTCTTCTGCCCATCCATCGTTCGCGTGTTTGACATCTTCTCCGAGGACGCCGGGGTGAAGAAAATGCCTTCCCTTCGAGCAGAGCTGGTAGGAAGAATTTATTAGCGTGTTCCCCCGCAGATCATTATACGATCCGTATGAGGCGGAGGCTTTAGTTCGGGTTTGTTCCGCCGCTATGCCGGTTTTGAAAAGGCGCCACAGTGACCGCATGGAATCTCTCATTAAGGCGACGCTCACGCCACCCGGGTCAGTCTACCTCGGACAAAGTCCTCAAAGGTATGCATGCGTGTCATGAATCCGGTGGGTCCAACAGCGCCATCTGTTCGATTATTCAGAGTCTTACATTGCTGACCAGTGCCGAAACAACCTGAACAGGTGACCTTAAAATGTGCGTTGACGTGAGTGTGAGTCGTTGTTGGTGTTTATGCGTTGACCCTGTGATGAAGGGTTAATATCACTGATGAATGTTATCGGTACAAATGTTTTACAAAAAGTTCTGGGATTGGAGCCGCTGCTCCTTCGTGTCAAAAGCTGCCAGGTGAGGTGGTTCAGGCATCTGATTAGGACGCCTTTAGGACGCTTCCCTTTGGAGGTATGTCAGGCATATCCAACTGGGAGAAGACCCCAAGGTAGACCCAGAACTCGCTGGAGTCTCATTTGGCATGGGATGGCTTCAGAGTTGGAGAATGTTGCTGGGGAGGGATGGCTTGGTTGCCGTTCTTAGCCTGCCGCAACTGCGACCTGAAACCGCGGATGGGCGCCAGTCAAGCACTGAGGTGCAGAAGGACTCGTTTTTTGGAAAAGCCGACTTTCATTGGCAGTTGGTTCTGTACCACCGAGTCACGCATCCCAGCCTTTCTAACATCTTTGTGTCAGTTTCCAACGGGTTTTGGTTCTGGGCACTGACCTTGGCCTGAACATTGGTTTCTTCCACGTATCAAACGTCTCGGTGATGGTTCTGTATTTATGACTTCTTCCAATCATTTGCACCAAATTTGGAGTAAATCTGACCAACGGCTGAGCAATGATTGGCTCCCCCTAGTGTCGGAAATACACAACTGTCCTTATACAAAATCCATCCAGTTCTTCCTCGCTCTAAGGTCTATGTCGGTCAAAAACTTGAAAATGATCCAGAGTTACTGCGCTAACAGGAAGCAATCTGCGGCGGCGTTGAGTCCATCCAAAAGAATCGTTTTTGAGCGTATAAACGATGAATCGTACGTCGCTGCTGCTTTTAGTAGAATATAAAAACTGTAGTAACCGACTCAGACGGCTAAAAAATAAAAGAAAGTCCGTAAGCACCTATTAGTAAATAAACAACAGAAGAAAACTCTTATTCAAAGGAGATGATCCAGGTTGAGACCAGTTTGCCTCCGTCCTTGTTGCCAGTCGGCCCCTGGACTCCTGCCAGATCATAAGAGGGTCTGAGAGAAGATGGAGCTGTGCTTACACGAAGAGCTTTTTTGTATAGTCAGGGCGGCAGAGTTTGTCAGTTACATAATTAAACCCTCACATTTGTTTTGGGCGACGAGAACAGTGTGACAGCCTGCTCTGCTTTTTGTAGAGCGAGAGAGAGAGAGAGAGAGAGAGAGAGATGGACAGAGAGCGGGGGAGAGAGAGAGAGAGGGGGAGAGAGAGAGAGAGGGGGAGAGAGAGAGAGATGGACAGAGAGAGATGGACAGAGAGAGAGAGAGAGAGATGGACAGAGAGAGATGGACAGAGAGAGAGAGAGAGAGAGAGAGAGAGAGAGAGAGAGAGAGAGAGAGAGATGGACAGAGAGAGAGAGAGAGAGAGAGAGAGAGGTTTGTTTATCCTGTGAGGGAGAAGATCAAGATTAAGTGAGGTACTGGAAAAAAGAAAGAGAGAAGTGGGATGTTAGCAGAAGCAGAACTCGACAAGAACGATGTGAAGTGATTCCCATAAATTCAGGAAAAAGAGAAATAGCTGAAAGTTGGAAAAACCCGTGTGATGTAAAACGACGTCATCGTCCGTGTGTTCCCGTTACAGCGGGGAGCAGACGGGAGATCCACAGCGGATCAGCTTTTCCATCTTGCCCACTCCTCTGTCACAACGACCAACTGCATGTTCTCTCTGACCACATCCAGAAACTTCCTCTTTGGTCTTCATCCTTCTTCTCCTGCCTGCAGCTCCAGCTCCATCATCCTTCTACCAGTAGATCCACTATCCCTCCTCTTCTTCACGGGTCCGAACCATCTCAATCTGTCCTCTCTGACTTTGTCTCCAGGACGTCTAACCTGTCTGTCCCTCTGATGTCTCCTCTCTAATCCTGTCCTTCCTCCTCACTCCCAGAGAACATCTGAACATCTTCATCTCTACTTCCTGTCTTCTGGTCAGAACCACCGTCTCTAAACCATCCAGCAGATCTGCTCTCACCTCCATCTTGGAAACCTTTCCCTTCACTCCTGCTCATCTGTCACAGATAACTCCCGACACTCTTCTCCACCGACTCCACCCTGCCTGCCCTCGGTTCTCCACCTCTTTTCCACACTCCCCGTTGCTCTGAACAGTTTACTCCAAGTACTTGATCTCCTGTCTCCCTTTCATTCACACACATGGATTCTGTCTCGCTGCCACTGACCTTCATTCCCTCTTCCTCCACCTCTCAAGACTCCCCTCCACCTGCTCCCTGCTCTCACTACAGATCACAATCTCCTCCACCAACCTCATAGTCCAAGGAGACTCCTGCCTGACCTCATTTGTCAGCCTGTCCACCACCATAGCAAACAAGGAGGGGCTCAGAGCCGATCCATGGTGCAGTCCGACCTCCACCTTGAACCCATCTCTCACTCCTACTGCAGACTTCACCATCATACCGATCCTGTTCTACTCCAACGTACTTCTCTGCCACTTCGGACCTCCTCATGCAATCCCACTCATGCAAATCCTCCCTCGGCACTCGCAGGATGTTGCACACTGCACCTTTAAGTTCTCCAGAAACATCAAGAAATGTGCAGGAAGTGAATGCAGAGTATAATCTGTCAGGTGGAGAACGTAATAGTCCCGGTAAGGGTACTTTATATAACACATTTCCTCACACATGTTCATGAAAAGAAAAGAAAAAAACATGATTTGAGAAATGGGGGGGCCTGCGCCCCGGTAAAGCTTCATGTTTAGTTACGCCCCTGTGACTGATCAGTGTTTATTATGAGCGATAGGAATATTTAAAATCTTCAAAATCTGTCTCTAATAATCAAATAATGAATAATATAATCCGGTTTATCGGCATCAGTGCGTGCGTGGTAAATTATAAATTCGTTTTGATTAAATAAAGGGAATCATGTTCCTCATATCCTGTAGAGCAGAGACTCACCGTGAGAGGACAGACGGAGAGACAGAAGGTGAGGAGGAGAAGTTTCATCTTCAGGTAGAAGGAGGCTTTCACAAGAGAAAACTGTTCAAATAGTTTACAACAGGTTTCATTTAAAGTTCACTCCACAGGTTTTCATCTCTCCGACAGCACCTGAACGCATCAGTAATTCCATAGACGTGGGAATAAAATGGAAAGCTGGTGCCGTCCTGGACCCACACTGGTCCCCTCCTCCTCACAGCTGAGCGCGCGGACTGAACACCCGCAGATCATCTCACCATCAAGCTCGCTAGGATGGCATTGCATTCACACTTCCGCCGATGCTTTTCAAAATAAAATCTCCATTTAAGGCTTATGGATGCATACGTTTCTAATTAATTGGCCTTTATTTAAATAATTAAAAGTAAGAATAATGTTTGAGCCTGTACAAAATACAGTGATCATAAATTTACACTCATTTTAGCATGTTTGTATTGACTCTCTGTGAAAACTGTTTGATTAAGCTATAATCTTTAATTAACATTGCTGCTTTTTGGTCAGGCTTTTATATAGTTATTATTTTATTTATATTTTATTGACGCTTTTATCTGCTTTTACTTTGTAGCACTTTGAGATTTGATCCAAATGTAAAGTGCGTTATAAATTAAATGTATTATTATTATTATTAACATTATTTTTATGGTATATCTGTAAAAAAAAATGTTTAAGTTGAACCTATTTGTGATTTCTTATTCCTTTAAAGTCTTCAGCAAGAGAAAAATAATTATGGAAAAGAATATTATTTTGCATGTATTGTATCATGTATTTAAAATGTTGGACAATCTAAATTTAACAATAAAATGAAAAAATTATTTGGTCAAACTCGTTTTTAAACAGTTAAAAAAAAAAAAAATTTAACGTACAACTTCTTTGATGATGGAATTTTGTATTTCATGTAAAAAAAAAAAAAAAGTAAAATTTAAAAAAAAAGTGTTTTTTTTGTTTTAAATATTTGATTATCTCAGTCTTTGTGTTAAACATGTTTTCAGAAAACATCTAGTAGGTCGTCACATGCTTTATTGCCCACTTGTCTAATAAGTCTTTCTCAATAGCGATAGTCAATGCTACTTTGACTCGTGGTGTCCCTCAGGGCTCCATCCTTGGCCCCTTACTGTTTAGCGCACACATGCTACCACTGGGTCTCTTTATAACAGCTGAGCGGGACATTAAAGGGTTAATCCCACTTTCTCAAACACAACATTCAGAAACCAGACTCTTATCTGGATCAGGATGGGTACGTTTGCTCCCCGCATGGTTTATATCTGGGGGGTTTTGTACACAAGCCGTCAAGCCGTTGAAGTATTTGGATGGAAAGCCGCACATTTTAATGTGTTGTTGATATTCCAGCCTTCGGCCGGAGCAGCTGAGGATCTCTGGGGGTTTGTGTATAGAGATGGCACTTGGTGCTGGTTCTGCAGTCATGGGTTTACTGGACCGGACAGGAACCATGTAAACATATGCGAGGGTGTGCATTTAAATGTGAGAGAGGGGTCTTGTACCGTTAATTCTGCCCTTCTCTCCCTCGCCGAACCAAAACCGTGAATCTGATAAGATGACATTTTTCATCACCGATGTTTACATGATATTTTCTGTCACATTAAACTGCTGAGCATGCATAATAATGTCTCGCAACATTCTTCATAATCAAAACATTTTGAATCATTCTTCATAATTGAACTATTTGTCATAATAAAGCTATGTTGTTTTATAATTGAACCATTTTTCATAATTAAGCCATTTTTTTTTTTTTATAATTGAACCATTTTTCATAATTAAGCCATTTTCATAATTAAGCTATTTTTCATAATCGAACCATTTTTCATAATTGAACCATTTTTCATAATTGAACCATTTTTCATAATTAAGCCATTTTTCATAATAGAACCATTTTTCATAATTGAACCATTTTTCATAATAGAACCATTTTTATAATTAAGCAATTTTTTTTTATAATTGAACCATTTTTCATAATTAAGCCATTTTTTATAATTGAACTATTTTTCATAATTAAGCCATTTTTCATAATTAAGCTATTTTTCATAATTAAGCTATTTTTCATAATCGAACCATTTTTCATAATTAAGCCATTTTTCATAATTGAACCATTTTTATAACTAAGCAATTTTTTTTATAATTGAACCATTTTTCATATTTAAGCCATTTTTTATAATTGAACTATTTTTCATAATTAAGCCATTTTTCATAATCGAACCATTTTTCATAATAAAACCATTTTTATAATTAAGCAATTTTTCATAATTGAACCATTTTTCATAATTAAGCTATTTTTCATAGTTAAGCCATTTTTCATAATAGAACCATTTTTATAATTAAGCAATTTTTCATAATTGAACCATTTTTCATAATTAAGCTATTTTTCATAATTAAGCCATTTTTCATAATAGAACCATTTTTCATAATTGAACCATTTTTCATAATAGAACCATTTTTATAATTAAGCAATTTTTTTTTATAATTGAACCATTTTTCATAATTAAGCCATTTTTTAATAATTGAACTATTTTTCATAAATAAGCCATTTTTCATAATTAAGCTATTTTTCATAATCGAACCATTTTTCATAATTGAACCATTTTTAATAATTGAATCATTTTTCATAATTAAGCTATTTTTCATAATTAAGCCATTTTTCATAATTGAACCATTTTTATAATTAAGCAATTTTTTTTTATAATTGAACCATTTTTCATATTTAAGCCATTTTTTATAATTGAACTATTTTTCATAATTAAGCCATTTTTCATAATTGAACCTTTTTTCATAACAGAACCTTTTTTCATAATGGAACTATTTTTCAATAAAATCTGAATAAAAGTCCCCCTATTTTGTTTTCCCCTGGAGGAACACTTTACCAGAGGGGGGGGGGGACATTACTATTTGGTCTGTAGGCAGAAACTCTTGGTGCTGCTTATCTGATTAATCCATTATTTGAATTACCATAAAATATCACCTGACCTCGAACGGCCGCTCAGACTCTTAAATCAAGTCCGTTTTATTTGGATAGCCCCAAATAAAAACAAAAGTTCTCTCCAGGCGAGATAGCCAAAAGAGCAAAACTGTTTATATTAGAGCGGCCTGACAATGTCCTCCCCGAGACAGAAGGTGGTGACGGTGTGGAGGAAAAATGTGCGGATGACGGGGGGATCCACATGTACAGCAATAACAATGATGGGAACTGTAGTAATAGACAGACTGCAAATAGTTGTACCGACAGTAATATTAACAACGTCGAGGCTCGATTCAACAGATCCGCGGCTGGTGACCCGTGGGAACCGACCGGACGAGGAAGCACAAAACTCTCCATCCCGTTCTACTTTCTGGTTTCCAGGGGAGAATAGGAATAATAATAATCATAATAGTAACGATCCGTGGAACATTCATGGATCTGGAGTTTCAGAAACGTCGAAGGAAACGGGACTGACGATTTCCACGTGACGTGATGATGTTTGCTGAATGAAAACATTTTCTTGCAGTCAATCTCAATTATTCTGGAAGTCCTTCGGAAGTTTGTAAAAGTATTATTCGAGGGTCACAATTTATATTTTCAGTCTCTACTTCTTATTGAAAAGTGTGACAAAGTGGCAGCATGTGTGCGCTAAAGAGTAAGGGGCCGAGGACGGAGCCCTGGGGGACACCAGGGGTCAAAGGGGACCCCCCGAGGACGAGGCCGTAACTCTGGCAGTCCTGTTTGATAGAAGTAGAGTTTTTGCATATTATTACTGCGTTTGAGGACTTACTGAACACGATTGTGTAACTTTCAAACAAGAAAAAAAAATTTTTTTTAAATAAATGTTAAAAGTTTTCTTAAAACATGTTTTTACCACAAAAGTTGAGCTAATAGATTATTTCCCATGAAATACAAAAATTAGGGTCAGGAAATTATGAATTATAAGTCTGATTTCTTTAGAGTTTAATAACAAGCTTAAATGTCTAAATATGTTTAATTTGTGAAAAGCCCCAAATAAATAAAAATACGAAAATAAATCATTTTCCCGCTTCTTTTTTGTTTTCTTAACCAGGACAATAAATATATAAATATACTCTCAAAGATCATTTATATGCATTTTAAACCCAAATGCTCAAACGAGATCATTTATATAAAAGGAGTTAAAAATTGGTTTAGAATTTCTGCAAACGTGAAAATGTGACTTTTTTTTTTGCTTCCCAACTGGAACTTAGACTCATAATTCAAAGATAATTCAAACGCTGCAGTTTGGAGAAACGAAAATTTGTTTTGCTTAAATAAATAAATTGGAATACATTGTTAAAATTAAAATAAAATTAAAAAAAGATTAGAATGTCTTGACGCTCTAAAAAAAATGTTGACCACCAATAGAATCTGCTTTTTTTTGTTTTGTTTGTGTTCATATAATCTAAACAGTTTGATTAATATGTTTTTTTTTTGGTAATTTACCTAAGGACCGTTTAAAATGTTAAATTTACAGGTATTTATAACTGTTTAGATGCAAAAACTCTTGTTTTTGCATCTAAATTTGATTAATTTAACTGTAAAATGAATGTTAATCAATTACATTAAGACAAATTGAAAGGTTTAACTTAACATATACATTTTTTAAATGAACTTAAAAATATATTTTGGTTGCTTCACTTTTCTTTTGTAATAAGTATTCAACAGAAGTTTGGAGTATTTTCAACTAATTCCGTTTTCCGGGTTGATGAAGTCGGAGCGGTTGTGGAATAAATCAGCTTTAATCTAAACTCTGGGGTTTAATATATAATCCAGCTGCAGCAGCAGGAACATGAGGGATGGACCCGAGGAAGGCTGAGATCCAAATAAGGTGGGTCCGGTGGTTCTGGTGTGTTCAGGGACGAGACATAAATTTCAATGGTTGTAAATATTCTAGAGGAGGTTTATACTTTGTGCTTATAGATATTCAAATAATGAACTAACAAGAGGCGCGTTTAATCCCGTTCATACGTGTCACAGTGCAAACTGTTTCCTTTTGTCTGCCTTTCACAATAAAAGACATTCTCGTACTCTGGAGGAGGAGGAGGAGGAGGAGGAGGAGGGGGAGGAGGAGGAGGAGAGACTTTTTCAACATTTCGACAATGTGATGATCAAATAACAATAAAACTATCTAGGCAAGGAATAGACATGATGCAATGTGTTTTTACAAACTCTAGCATCATGTAAAAAAAAAAAAGGTTCAAATCTAGGAAGTATCCAAATTATGAGTTTGTCGAGAAAAACAGTCAAAGGAAATTCATAAAACAATAAAGCACATTGTTTTTTCAATATCCTTTGACTTTATGACTGCAGGATTATCCTACTCATTTTACTGATGTCATTTTAACTAACAGCTGGTAATGTGACCTCATAACCTCCAGGTTCACACAGTGAAACTGTCCAGGTTCATACAGTGAAACCGTCCAGGTTCATACAGTGAAACAGTCCAGGTTCACACAGTGAAACCGTCCAGGTTCATACAGTGAAACAGTCCAGGTTCACACAGTGAAACAGTCCAGGTTTATACAGTGAAACCGTCCAGGTTTATACAGTGAAACAGTCCAGGTTCACACAGTGAAACTGTCCAGGTTCATACAGTGAAACCGTCCAGGTTTATACAGTGAAACAGTCCAGGTTCACACAGTGAAACTGTCCAGGTTCATACAGTGAAACAGTCAAGGTTCACACAGTGAAACTGTCCAGGTTCATACAGTGAAACCGTCCAGGTTCACACAGTGAAACTGTCCAGGTTCATACAGTGAAACCGTCCAGGTTTACACAGTGAAACTGTCCAGGTTCATACAGTGAAAC
>VRLP01007103.1:10000-23948 GCA_009660295.1 Lophius piscatorius | reverse complement strand
TGTTGTTGTTGTTGTATGGTTCCTTTTGATGTGTTCTTGTTGTCCTGTTGTTGTTGTTGTATGGTTCCTTTTGATGTGTTCTTGTTGTCCTGTTGTTGTTGTTGTTGTTGATGTATGGTTCATTTTGATGATGTGTTATTGTTGTCCTGTTGTTGTTGTTGATGTATGTTTCCTTTTGATGATGTGTTATTGTTGTCCTGTTGTTGTTGTTGTATGTTTCCTTTTGATGATGTGTTATTGTTGTCCTGTTGTTGTTGTTGTTGATGTATGGTTCCTTTTGATGATGTGTTGTTGTCCTGTTGTTGTTGTTGTTGATGTATGTTTCCTTTTGATGATGTATTGTTGTTGTCCTGTTGTTGTTGTTGTTGATGTATGGTTCCTTTTGATGATGTGTTGTTGTCCTGTTGTTGTTGTTGTTGTATGTTTCCTTTTGATGAAATTCCTGCACAGATGGATTTAATTCTTTGTGCAGTATCCGAGTACTTAGATGGATGAGCCATAACATTATAACCAGTGGCACCTGGATGGATAAATGAGGCAGCAGGTGAAGATTCTATCTTGAAGTTGATGCTTGAAGCAGGACATATGGACCAGCAGGAGGATCTGAGAGATTTTGAAAAGGACCAAACTGTGTTGTGTAGAGGACTGGGTCAGAACATCTCCGGAATTGCTCCTGAACAATTTGCTCCCCGTTGTGTTTTCCTGCTTCTTCACCAACTCCTCACAGATGTTCACTTTCTGCCTGAGTGACGCTGCAGCATTAAGAACAGACCCTCTTTGCTGTAGGCTTGAGAGGACATCACTGAGCCTCAGGTGACCCTGAACCTGTGATCCAGTGAGGTTCCATCGCGTGTCTCCTCTCTTTCAGGAATCTGTGCACGATGACGTGAAGCTGGAGTTCAACGCCGAAGCTCCTAACGGCGGGCTGGTGGAGGGCTACCTGTTCAAGAGGGCCAACAATGCCTTCAAGACCTGGAACAGGTAAAGACCTCTAGGTTATCTAAAATATCACAATAAAATGCATTTGAAATAAAACATTGAATTATTTATAGTATTATGGTGGGTAGCTTCCTAAGGTGATGCTGATTTAACAGATATCATAAGAGATCAAAGAGAACACAGTAATTGGCCTAGAGAGCAAAATAAGTCATTATTAGAATAAAGAGAGTAGAAAATAAAAAATCTAATGAGGGAGATTACTTATAAGAAAGCAAAATGAAGTATTTTTATCTGTGCTTGTGTACTTTTGATGCCTCTCACCACAGGAGCATGTAGGGTCACCTAAGGTCACATCCATCCATACCTACCAGTCTGTCCACATCTCCTCAAGAACAGCTGGACAAAAACTTCTTCATCACATTTGATGGACCCAAACTGGGATAAAATTGTGATTCTGACCCCAGAGGGTGATCTTGGCTAACACCACCTATGTCCACTAGAGGGACCCACCTGCACCTTTGACTGGGACACAGACATGGGTTTATTAGAATCTAGCGTTTTGCCCTGTAAAAAGAGCAGAACCTCTGTAGATAATGAATGTATTTGTGTTCCTGTCCTCTCCAGACGCTTGTTCTCCATAAAGAACTGTCAGCTGGTGTATCAGAAGAAGCTCAAAGTAAGTCCAAGAGCTCTTCCTCAGGTAAGGTGGGCTCTAAGGTGGTCTTCAATGGAGGGACGTGTGAGATAAGTTTGAGATCTTCACGGTCAGGTTTCTTTATTTGTCTCCCATGGGGGACATTTGTCTCGGATGAAAGTAAAACTGCTGCACAGACAAAAGAATAAACATTAAGTATAAAACATTAGTCTATGATAAAATGTACAAACTGGCCATCCTTATTACACACATCCCCTAGTACACACATCCCTAGTACACACATCCCCTAGTACACACATCCCTAGTACACACATCCCCTAGTACACACATCCCTAGTACACACATCCCTAGTATACATATCCCCTAGTACACACGTCCCTAGTACACACATCCCTAGTACACACATCCCTAGTATACACATCCCCTAGTACACACATCCCTAGTACACACATCCCTAGTACACACATCCCCTAGTACACATCCCTAGTACACACATCCCTAGTACACACATCCCTAGTACACACATCCCCTAGTACACATCCCTAGTACACACATCCCTAGTACACTCATCCCTAGTACACACATCCCTAGTACACACATCCCCTAGTACACACATCCCTAGTACACACATCTGTAGTACACACATCTGTACTACACACATCCCTAGTACACACATCTGTAGTACACACATCTGTAGTACACACATCCCTAGTACACACATCTGTAGTACACACATCTGTAGTACACACATCTGTACTACACACATCCCTAGTACACACAACTGTAGTACACACATCCCTAGTACACACATCCTTACTACACACATCCCTAGTACACACATCCCCTAGTACACACATCCCCTAGTACACACATCCCTAGTACACACATCCCCTAGTACACACATCTGTACTACACACATCCCCTAGTACACACATCCCTAGTAC
Source organism: Lophius piscatorius (assembly GCA_009660295.1). Classification (NCBI taxonomy): domain Eukaryota; kingdom Metazoa; phylum Chordata; class Actinopteri; order Lophiiformes; family Lophiidae; genus Lophius; species Lophius piscatorius. The sequence continues at coordinate 21,410 of VRLP01007103.1, read as the reverse complement.
ACACATCTGTAGTACACACATCTGTAGTACACACATCTGTAGTACACACATCAGTTTTGTGTCTGTCGTGTTTGATAAGCGTTGAAACAGGGACCAATAATAACTTACCAGCCGAGGGTTTAATTCTGTACAAACAGATTAATATTAGAACTGTTAGATAATAATAATAATAATAATAATAATACATTTAATTTATAATGCCTCCTCAGTAGATTCTTCTTTCTTCTTAATGAAACAAAATATATCACACCGTGAACACATAAATGTTCTGACATTAATTAACATTTATTTTATATTACATCAATCAGCAATAATTCAGACATAAAATACCATGTGTACATTTTACAGAAAATCAGTTATTTCCAAAAATAATAAATATATACTAAATATAAATATTTCCACACTAAAATGACAAAATGGGATCTCACATAGGTTAAAAACAGACTAATATCAGCTCTTGTAACGATTGAAAGTGAAGTCTCACAAACACACACTAAGAAAAAGAGATAACAGCAGAGCCCTGAGAAATCTCATCCGTTAGCCTAGCTTAAACTCTTTACATTGGCATTCACAATGTGAATTAAAAGTGCTGTGCAAAACCACAACAAAACCGACACTGTTCCCCTGAAAATAAAACATAATTTCCAAACGATACAAAGTAAACTCTTATCATTTTTAGGGTTTTTTACCATATTTGGACATTGGATCAGCTTTACTGCTACTATTAGCTTACCTCTATTCACTACAGCTAGCAGGACTGAGGAGTACGGCGCGAAAACACAGGAAGTGACGTCACCGTAAGTCGAAGTCCAGGAAGTAACAGTGTCGTATACAAAATAACAGCTGCCAACACAGAAACGTACAGACAAATAAATTTAAACACGAAAAATAACAATATTTGAACGGTAACGGAGTTTTGATGAAATATAAGTCAAACTTATTACTACATGGGTTACACACACATCCACACCACTACTACACAAGTACACAAACATGTAGTATGTACACACACACATGGAGTCTCCCTTGATTCTGTTCGTCCTCCACTATTTGTTGGTTGTGAGGTTGGAACCATCTTCTCTCTCCTGCTTGAGAGTCATGATGATGGTTTCTAGGTCATTTTCAGTTCCCTGCTTGACATCAGAGCGTGAAGCTCTGACGGACAGGAAGTCCTGTCTGGTACCTGGGAGCAGCTTCAGGGTCCAGTTGGGAGAGGGAGAAACCAGACGTTTGTGTGTCAGCAGGACCCTCTGACGGTGATGGTGGAAGACCTGCAGCTGTGCTCCATTGAACCATGTGAGGACATAAGGAGGAAGTTCTGCTTCAAGGTCATCTCCCCTACCAAGTAAGAGTCACCGTCAGACTCAGGCTGGTACCTTCAGTTGGCTGGATCAGACTTCTTCATCTTCATCTTCTCTTTCTTCTTCTTCTTTGGTCTGCCCCCTTTAGGGGTCTCCACAGAAGATCATCTGTCTCCATCTCCCCCTGTCCTCTGCATCTTCCTCTCTCTCAACACATCCACAAACCTCCTCTTTGCTCCTCCCCTTCTTCTCCTGCCTGCAGCTCCATCTCCAGCCTCCTTCTAGCAGTAGATCCACTATCCCTCCTCTTCACGGGTCAGAACCATCTCAGTCTGTCCTCTCTGACTTTGTCTCCAGGACGTCTAACCTGGACTGTCCCTCTGATGTCTCCTTTCTACTCCTGTCCTTCCTCCTCACTCCCAGAGAACATCTGAACATCTTCAGCTCTGCCTCCTGTCTTCTGGTCAGAACCACCGTCTCTAAACCATCCAGCAGAACTTCTCTCACCTCCATCTTGGAAACCTTTCCCTTCATTCCTGCTGCTCCTTTCTGTCACAGATAACTCCTCCTAGCTTCTCCACCCTGCCTGCACTCACTTCTTCACCTCATCTCCAAACTCCCCGTTACTCTGAACAGTTGAGCCCAGGTCCTTAAACTCCTGCACCTCCTCCTTCCCCAGCTCCTCCTGCCTCCCTTTCATTCATGCTGTTGGTTCATACTGATGTAGGACGTCTCTCTTCTGCTGGACAGGAGCTGGAAGCTTCAGGCTGAGTCTGAGAAGGTGAGACAGGTCTGGATTCAGGCGTTTCTGGCTGTGAAGGCAGACAAACCCGACACCAGCGGTACCAAGGTGCGTCGTCACATGGTTAGAACGCCCTTCTAAAGATGGTGCTGCATCTTCTACAGCACGATTCTTGGTTTTATTGTATGTATTTAAGGTACTTTACATACTTGATACTTTCTCTGCTGAAGATTCAAACGTTACTTTTCTGAAAGAAATAAAACCTTTTCTTTGAGCTCTGATGTTTATCTGAGAGAAGTGATAAATGTCTGAACATAAATATAAAACTATTTATCTCAGCTTATCTTAGACTAGTCTGGCATGAAGCATCGCTGCGACTGGACCTTCTGGGCCGCTGACAGACAGCAGAACCTCCTCAGAACCCGGAACCCGTTCGTTCAGGTGGCACTTTGTGACACTAATGGATTCATTGTGTGTCTTCATTATTTAGGATCAGGACAGAAACGCTTCTCCACCCACCAGCAGTGGTGCAGCGGAGGTCAAGCCAGAGGGGGTTGAGCTGAAGGATGGGGCGGAGGCCGAGGTGGAGGCCGAGGTCGAGACGGAGGTGGAGGTAGAGATCGAGGTCGAGGTGGAGGACGAGGTCGAGCTGGAGGCTGAGCACATATGAACTCAGTAATAATCTCCGTTAATGATGTCAGCTGTGACACATGGCCATCATCATCATCATCATCAACCTCCGTCTGCCAGAGGATGAATGCTCCACCCCTGATTTAAAGTCCTCCGTCCAGGAAGTTTTGTTCTCACTCCCGTTATTTTGTTTGTTTGTTTGTTTGTTTGTCTGTCGGCAGGATTACAGAGAAACTCACGGACGGATTTGCATGAAATGAAAATAATAAACCCTTCGGATGATGTCATCAGCACCGTGTTTGGGAACAAAGCCTGTGGTCTTCATTCTTGGTTCGGACAGTTTGAAATTGTTTATGACTTTGTGTTCTAATGTTTGAAAGTGCCGTATAAATAAAGTTTGACTGATTGACTGAACAACTTGAACAACCGAAGTCCCTTAAGAAAAAAAAAAAGGTGGCGTTGGACCAGATGATTTACTGTCGGTCCATCAGCGTCACCTGATGGACGCCACCGAGCGTTCGGACTTCATCAAGTCAGAACACATACACAATACCAACAAACCTTACTTCTGCTGCTGTCCTTCAAAATAAGAGTATTTTAAATACACTAGGCAGCAAACACTCAACTCAAAAATAAGAATATATGAATTCAAATTACACGTAAATATACATGTGTGTATGAGAAATACATATGTGAGTAATAATCCACTAGATAAAAGATCAAACACAAGTAATCCTAAGTAAGGGGAGACTTCTCTGTATAGTCAGAAGGAACCAGGAATACTTGTTGATTTTGTTTACTACGTCTCCGGTAAGGACATAAAATGTAAACGGGCCGATTCCTCCAGTTCTGTTAAAAACAGAACATTGGAATAAAGTTAAATCGAAATGAAGGTGAGATTTCTGAACATTCTCTCCTCTTTGAACGTAAAAGTGCTGAATATTTCTGAATGCAAACGGCGCCGTACGGTTGATCGACTCCTGCTCTTCCGCTTTGAGGAGAACAGGTTCCTCCTCTGCAGCAGGGAGGTGGCGTCAGGTCGCTCAGAGGTAGAATTCTGGAGTTGTTGAGGAAGCAGATATCCAGCAGCAGCTGACAGCAGACAAACATCCTGATCCTCCACCGACGCCTCGCTTCTACTCTCCACAACCCAGAACCAAGCGACCCGAGAGGAATGTGCTGAAGGATCCTCAACGGTGGGTTTCTTAAGAGGGGCTTCCTCGTGTCTTTCTTCTTTTTAGAAGTTCGCCTTCAGGAGGTGATAATGGTAATGATGATGATGATGATGATGAAGAACCGGCTGCTCAGCAGACGTTGAGAAATTGTCTCTTTAACTGTTCTCAGCTTTCCGTTAGATTCAGTCTGACTTTTTTGCGTGTACAAGAATCAAAGGTAAAACGGAGGACTTGTGTTTTCTGCTTGAGTGACTCAGCGTTTTTCTGTCCGCCGCTCTGCCGGGTCCATTTTCTACGGATCAAAAGAGGTAGAACTTTTTAAGCCTGAAGAGCTTCACTTTGATGTCACCGAAGAACGGACCAACAACACCTTCAAAACCTTCAAACACTGGATCCACGTTCAAACATTCATTTATGTGAAAACCAGAAGTTCCAGTTTGATGACTTTTAATGTGAAGGCCCGGCGCCAAAGACGATGAAAGCATCAAAGCGTCCCGACCACACCTGCCTTTCCTGGAAAACGCCATGAGTCAACAGTGGTTGTGAATTGGCGCTGTATAAATAAAGATTGATTGATTTCACCTTCGTGAAGTTCACTCACGAGGTCCAGTCAGACCAAGAAGAAGTCCTTCCGTGTCCTAGCAGAACTTTTCATGTGTTATAACGTGAGCAGTATAATAATAATACTAATAATAATAATACTAATACTAACCGGCATTTTCTCCTATCCCTCCAGCCTAACAGGTCATGGGACAAAAGATTAGGGTTGCCATGCCAGGTGAGCCTGAGGAAGCCGGCACCGGTACCGGTACCGGCACCAAGGCACGCACGCAGACAAAAGGTGGGTTTACGAAGGATCTCACAGCCAAGAGTTCTGATGGAGCTTCTGAGTCTCCGGTCCTCTGTCTCTCCCTGTAACGTCTATGATGGAACTCAAGGGGGTCAGACACACTGCATGTCCTCCTTCAGCATGTCTCCTTCAACATGTCCTCCTTCAGCATGTCTCATTCAGCATGTCTCCTTCAACATGTCTCCTTCAACATGTCCTCCTTCAGCATGTCCTCCTTCAGCATGTCCTCCTTCAGCATGTCTCCTTCAGCATGTCTCCTTCAGCATGTCTCCTTCAACATGTCCTCCTTCAGCATGTCCTCCTTCAGCATGTCCTCCTTCAGCATGTCTCCTTCAGCATGTCTCCTTCAGCATGTCTCCTTCAGCATGTCCTCCTTCAGCATGTTTCCTTCAGCATGTCTCCTTCAGCATGTCCTCCTTCAGCATGTCTCCTTCAGCATGTCCTCCTTCAGCATGTCTCATTCAGCATGTCTCCTTCAACATGTCTCCTTCAGCATGTCTCCTTCAACATGTCTCCTTCAACATGTCCTCCTTCAGCATGTCTCATTCAGCATGTCTCCTTCAACATGTCTCCTTCAACATGTCCTCCTTCAGCATGTCTCCTTCAGCATGTCCTCCTTCAGCATGTCTCATTCAGCATGTCTCCTTCAACATGTCCTCCTTCAGCATGTCTCCTTCAGCATGTCTCTTTCAGCATGTCTCCTTCAGCATGTCTCCTTCAGCATGTCCTCCTTCAGCATGTCTCCTTCAACATGTCCTCCTTCAGCATGTCTCCTTCAGCATGTCTCCTTCAGCATGTCTCCTTCAGCATGTCCTCCTTCAGCATGTCTCCTTCAGCATGTCCTCCTTCAGCATGTCTCCTTCAACATGTCCTCCTTCAGCATGTCTCCTTCAGCATGTCTCCTTCAGCATGTCCTCCTTCTAAAATAACAAAGAATAATAATAAACGGCGCAGCACCACAGACACTAAAAGTCCCAGAATGCAGCGCTCCTCTGCCGTCAGATATCAGCGTTCCTCCAGTCACTCTGATGGACGGTAAGCTGATCTTTAGAAGAGACGAGACGTGTGAGCTCACGTCTCCAGCCTGGACCCGGAGGCTCTTCATGCACCCGACTGGTTTCTGAGGAGCAGCTGCTCCTGGCTGCAGGAATGGATACGAGGAGCAACAGTCAACTTTTACTGTTTTATTGAGACAGAAGAAAGAACCTGCCGTTTATCAGGCTGGTTTAAAGTTCCTTCTTGTTGATTCAAACCGGACTGCTTCTAGACCGGACTGTCGTTGACGCCCGCGAATAAAAACCCTCCATCGATACGATTCTGTGAAAGAAAAAATAATCATGCACATCCATATTATTGGACTATTATTTCTAAGTAAATAAAATAAGAATAAATTGTCAAAGAGTTAAAAAGGGAAAAACTGACGATTAGAAGGAAAAAACTTCTGGTTGAGAGAGAAGACGCAGAAAAAATGTCTTTGTCAACCATCCAGCGTCACCGAGGACAACCGAAGAATCCAGTCACCAAACTGTGTGACTGATGTCTTTGATGTCCTTGAACATGTGACTGATGTCTTTGATGTCCTTGAACATGTGGCTGATGTCTTTGATGTCCTTGAACATGTGACTGATGTCTTTGATGTCCTTGAACATGTGGATGATGTCTTTGAACATGTGACTGATGTATTTGATGTCGTTGAACATGTGACTGATGTCTTAGATGTCTTTGAACATGTGACTGATGTCTTTGATGTCTTTGAACATGTGACTGATGTCTTTGAACATGGGACTGATGTCTTTGATGTCTTTGAACATGGGACTGATGTCTTTGATGTCCTTGAACATGTGACTGATGTCTTTGATGTCTTTGAACATGTGACTGATGTCTTTGATGTCTTTGAACATGTGACTGATGTCTTTGATGTCTTTGAACATGTGACTGATGTCTTTGATGTCTTTGAACATGGGACTGATGTCTTTGAACATGGGACTGATGTCTTTGATGTCTTTGAACATGGGACTGATGTCTTTGATGTCCTTGAACATGTGACTGATGTCTTTGATGTCTTTGAACATGTGACTGATGTCTTTGATGTCTTTGAACATGTGACTGATGTCTTTGATGTCTTTGAACATGTGACTGATGTCTTTGATGTCTTTGAACATGGGACTGATGTCTGTGATGTCTTTGAACATGTGACTGATGTCTTTGAACATGTGACTGATGTATTTGATGTCCTTGAACATGTGACTGATGTCTTTGATGTCTTTGAACATGTGACTGATGTCTTTGAACATGTGACTGATGTCTTTGAACATGTGACTGATGTATTTGATGTCCTTGAACATGTGACTGATGTCTTTGATGTCTTTTTTGTGTGTGAATACAGAGAGAAAATAATGATGAGATAAACAAACTCAGGTATCTAATCAATCAATTTATCTCTCTCTCTCTCTCTCCATCATCCACCATCCATCCATCCATCGTCCACCATCCATCCATCCATCCATCTCGGTGCAGCTCACAGGGACGACAGGAGGAGCGCCACAGAGCCGACCTTCATTCCGCAGCAGAGGCGGGGGGTGGAGGTGCGGCGGAGGGACGAGTGTGGACCCTGAAAGTAAAGTGAGAGCTGGAGGAAGAGTGGAAGGACTGTAATGAGGAGACAAACACTCGCTGTCTCTCAGCGGAGAGACAAACACGGTTTTAGTGATCTCTGCACATAGAAATAAAAACAGACCATCGGTGGTCTTCTCTCCCGGGGAACATCTGACCAGAGGTTTTCACTTTTAGACTTTAAGTCTCCCTCCACATTCTCAAACCAGCACTCATTAAAATCAAACCCATGATCTCCACATCTTCAGACTCCACCAACTTCCAGCTCTCACTCCTCTGTCCAACCGTCCCTCATCCATGGAGACAGCACTGTCCTCTGTCCCACCCTTCATCCCACGGAGACGGCAGTGGAGTTTTGCCGAGAGAATGAAGGACTGATCACCAAGTCCTCTGCAGAGGAACCGATTAGTCCAGAAAATATTAACTCTGCTGACCAAGCTGCACCAAATCATGTCCTCATGTCCTCATGTCTTCATGTCATCATATCCACATGTCCTCATGTCCTCCTGTCCACGTGTCTTCATGTCCTCACGTCTGCTTGTGTTCATGTCCTCATGTATTCATGTCCACATGTCTGCTTGTATTCATGAACACATGTGTTCATGTCCTCATGTGTTCATGTCCTCATGTGTTCATGTCCACATGTGTTCATGTCCTCATGTGTTCATGTCCCCATGTATTCATGTCCACATGTCTGCTTGTATTCATGTCCACATGTGTTCATGTCCTCATGTGTTCATGTCCACATGTGTTCATGTCCTCATGTATTCATGTCCACATGTCTGCTTGTATTCATGTCCACATGTGTTCATATCCTCATGTGTTCATGTCCACATGTGTTCATGTCCACATGTGTTCATGTCCTCATGTATTCATGTCCACTTGTATTCATGTCCACATGTGTTCATGTCCTCATGTGTTCATGTCCTCATGTATTCATGTCCACTTGTATTCATGTCCACATGTGTTCATGTCCTCATGTGTTCATGTCCACATGTGTTCATGTCCACATGTGTTCATGTCCTCATGTATTCATGTCCACATGTCTGGTTGTATTCATGTCCACATGTGTTCATGTCCTCATGTCTTCATGTATTCATTTCTTCATGTCCACCTGTCCTCATGTGTTCATAGACTCATAGATTCATGCTCTTTATCTCCGTCACCAGGACTCTCTATATTAAAAAAGAGGCTTCTCATTATTATTATTATTATTGGAGTTTTTCTTAATGTAAGATAGGATAAGATAAACCTTTATTAGTCCCACGACGGGGAAATTGCAGAGTTACAGCAGTAAAGAGCAAACAGGACAATATAACAGAATAAAATACAATTCCTAAATATAAATATTACACAATACAACAGGGACATCAAGACCAGCTTTGGCTTTAGATCCACATCACTCTGATACTGATCCACATCACTATACTAATCCACATCACTCTGATACTAATCCACATCACTATACTAATCCACATCACTCTGATACTGATCCACATCACTCTGATACTGATCCACATCACTCTGATACTGATCCACATCACTCTGATACTGATCCACCTCACTCTGACACTGATCCACATCGCTATACTGATCCACATCGCTATACTGATCCACATCACTCTGACACTGATCCACATCACTATACTGATCCACATCACTCTGATACTGATCCACATCACTCTGATACTGATCCACATCACTATACTGATCCACATCACTCTGACACTGATCCACATCACTCTGATACTGATCCACATCACTCTGATACTGATCCACATCACTCTGACACTGATCCACATCGCTATACTGATCCACATCACTCTGACACTGATCCACATCACTATACTGATCCACATCACTCTGATACTGATCCACATCACTCTGATACTGATCCACATCACTATACTGATCCACATCACTCTGACACTGATCCACATCACTCTGATACTGATCCACATCACTCTGATACTGATCCACATCACTCTGACACTGATCCACATCGCTATACTGATCCACATCACTCTGACACTGATCCACATCACTATACTGATCCACATCACTCTGATACTGATCCACATCACTCTGATACTGATCCACATCACTATGACACTGATCCACATCACTATACTAATCCACATCACTCTGATACTGATCCACATCACTTTGATACTGATCCACATCACTCTGACACTGATCCACATCACTCTGATACTGATCCACATCACTCTGACACTGATCCACATCACTTTGATACTGATCCACATCACTCTGACACTGATACACATCACTATACTGATCCACATCACTATACTGATCCACATCACTCTGATACTGATCCACATCACTCTGATACTGACCCACATCACTCTGACACTGATCCACATCACTATACTGATCCACATCACTATACTGATCCACATCACTCTGACACTGATCCACATCCCTATACTGATCCACATCACTCTGATACTGATCCACATCACTCTGATACTGATCCACATCACTCTGATACTGATCAACATCACTCTGACACTGATCCACATCACTATACTGATCCACATCACTCTGATACTGATCCACATCACTCTGATACTGATCCACATCACTCTGATACTGATCCACATCACTCTGACACTGATCCACATCACTCTGACACTGATCCACATCACTCTGATACTGATGTTCGTGTGGCGTAGGCGGTATGGAACTTTTGGGGTTCGGGTTCATACCGGATCTTGGACTCAGGGTCTGCATGTTCTTCCTCCCACAGTGGGAAAGTTTCTGTGTTTTGGTTTATTACAAACATGCAGGGTTTTTTTACTGTCTGAGATGAAAATGACTTTGAGGATTTTATCTTTATTCTCTCTTCACATCTGGATCTTTGAATAGTTTTATGGTGGGTCTTTGTTTCGTTTGTAAGAACTGGTTCTTACAGCGACCAGTGATTTCCACGCCCCCACCCGACAGCGCCGCTGAGACGGATGTACGTACGATAATACTTCTGAACAGAGTTGTCAGCGTTCAGCTGGAAGAGGACGATTATCGCAGACACCGACTGGTTCCCACAAACACGCCTCCTCCCGCTCAAATCTGTTCTTCTTGTTCACATCATGGAAATGACCTGCGGAGCTTAATTAGCTGGAACCATGGCAACGGCCGCCGAGACTCATCGCTTTTCAGTCTTTGCAGCCTGGATGATAAACCACATCCAGGCTCTTCTCATCGTGACGCCACCCTCCAGCCGTGGGATCTTCATCATTCACCTCATCAGTAACTCATTACTTCCTGCCGCTGGGTGAGTCCTGCACCGTTTCACCGCATCTCAGGTTCTGGTCTGAGGCGAGTCCGAGTCAGGAGTCCTGCTGACCCAAACTGGAGATACTGTGAGATGGTGGAAGGACCACCTTGAGGATCTCTTGAACCTTCATCTCAGGTTTAACAAAGTCAGAGTTTCCCCCATCTCAGGTTTAACAAAGTCAGAGTTTCCCCCATCTCAGGTTTAACAAAGTCAGAGTTTCCCCCATCTCAGGTTTAACAAAGTCAGAGTTTCCATTCGGAATCAGCTGCTGCTGCGTCTCTGGACTAAAGACGGAGGATTTGCTCGTGGAGACGAGGGGACGGCCGTGTCTCTGTGGAGTTCTGGACAGAGACACCAGAGGATGGAGATCTTGGAGATGATTCCACCTGTCTTTATTCGTCAGAAAAGCAGCTTCAGTGAGGGTTGAAGATCCCCTGCTGACGGTACCGGGCCCGGCCGGCACAGGCGGATCAATATCCTGATAAGCAGATAAAGTCAGAGTGGCGCTGGACGGTGGAACACCTGATTAGGCTGAATGAGGACCGATAAGCAGCCTGAAATCCTCTCATGAAACGGGCCAGTGTTGATCTGACCCGGTAATGAATTGCTGTTTTCCGTTACACGGTCTGGGCTGAAGTGGTTTGTAATGACCCGGGTCGGGTCGGCGCTGACTGAGCCCGTCATTCAGTGGGCAGAAATCCTGACTGCAATCTATGAAACATCAAAACTCAACAAAGAACAAGAGATGGATTTCAGCAGAACCTTCTGCTGCCTTCAAACAGCAGACGATCCCGGTTC
>VRLP01007103.1:0-5000 GCA_009660295.1 Lophius piscatorius | reverse complement strand
CAGAGCAGAACCCCGTGGACGCCGCCCACTGAGGTCCAGTGATGGGTTCTTATACGGGGCTGACTTGACGATGAGGAGGAGAACAATAGTCACTCATTGATATGTGAGGAGCCCCCTGTCAATCATCCCAGCAGTAATGACGCCCTGCAGCAGTGAATCACTGATCTACAGCAGGAGGTTCTGGACTGCATGAAGGCTTTTTCTTCTGTGGACGTTCGAGGAGAGAAGATGGAGAAGATGAAGAAGATGGAGCACGATACTCACAGCAGATCGCAGGTAGAGCCACACAGACGAAGAGGAGAGCAGCCGCCGAGGAGAAACGCTCCGGAAACATTTTACACCTGAGATGAACAGAAGTAGAGTGAATGAAGAGCAAAATGCTCCTCTCTGAGGAACACCTGACTGATCTCCTCTCTGAGGAACACCTGACTGATCTCCTCTCTGAGGAACACCTGACTGATCTCCTCTCTGAGGAACACCTGAACCAGCACCTCTCTGAGGAACACCTGACTGATCTCCTCTCTGAGGAACACCTGAACCAGCACCTCTCTGAGGAACACCTGACTGATCTCCTCTCTGATGAACACCTGAACCAGCTCCTCTCTGAGGAACACCTGACTGAGCTCCTCTCTGAGGAACACCTGAACCATCTCCTCTCTGAGGAACACCTGACTGATCTCCTCTCTGAGGAACACCTGACTGATCTCCTCTCTGATGAACACCTGACTGATCTCCTCTCTGATGAAGTTATTGACTCACCTCAGGTTTAATTTCCTCATGTTGTTTTTCTTCTGCTGATCAGAACCAGAGAAGATAAAAGTTAAAGAGACATCGTGGGTTCAAGGCTCTGCTCTCAGCGCCTCAGAACCACAGAGAGCAGAGAGAACGTCTCCAGGAGCTGCTGAGGGGAGCAGCAGAAAAAGGGGAGAGAGGGAGGATAAAGGGAGAGGAGGAGAGAGTTAGGGTGTGTGTGTGTGTGTGTGGGGGGGGGGTTAAGGATGGAGCGGGAGGATTTAGGACAGACGGAGTAGGAGGAGGAAGGAGGAAGGGAGTGGGAGGAGTAAGGAGTCCAGATGGCGAGAAAGAACTTTTAATCTTTAAAGTGGTTTATTTAGAATTTCTTCTCATCTTCTCCGACCCGTTTGGACGTGAAGAAGAAAGTTCTGGTCGGTGGTCTACAGAAATCAAAAGACACTCCAGAAGGTGATTGAAGTCCATCTGTCCGGTTTCTGAGGCTCTAGAACTCCACAGGTCCACATAAGGGAGTGTTGGGTTCTGCAGGAGCCGTAAGCAATGTGGAAAACTCAACCCGGCAGGTAAAGTGAACCAGAACCAACGGAGACGGGTTTCTCTCTTGACATACTGGAAGCTAACCCGTTATGTTGTTCCTGATGGGACACTGTACTCACCCCCTCCCTCCATTATTCAGGCAGGGTTCTGTTCTGTTGGGCAGCGCCAGACCTCCTCCACCCACTCCTCCACTGGTGGACCTCATCCACGTCAAAGGTCTTCATCTTTAACGTCATTCAAGGGCTGAACCACTTCTAGAAGTTTAGTACAGACCGACGATGGACGTCCAGAAAGCCTCAAAGGTCTCATTGGGTCAGGTCAAAGGTCACTCTGCCACGACATCAGGTTTCAGAAGTATTTCTCCGTCGGCGGTCCTGACCAGAACCCCCGCGTTAGACGACGTCCTGACGTTCAGGAGAACGTCTGGACCCCTGCAGGTTCAGCTGACGGAGGAGCGAGAAGAACCCATCTCCCCTCAGGTTGCTGGTGGACACCAATCAGCCATATCATTAAAACCACCTGCCTGATATTGTGCATGTGGTCGTGTGATGTCACGATGTGTGTGTTCTGACACTTCTCTATCAGAACCAGCATGAACGTTTTCAATCTGGGTGCCGCAGTAGATCTTCTGACACTCAGAGCACACAGGAACCAGCATCCCCGCGGTTCTGAACAGAGATGTTCATCACAGAGATGTTCATCACAGAGATGTTCATCACAGAGATGTTCATCACAGAGATGTTCATCACAGAGATGTTCATCACAGGCATTTTATGCTTCTGCTCATTTTCTCCTAAAATATCGTTTCTTGAAAAGACTCAACCCAACAAACCGGAAAAACTGGAATGAGCAACTTTATTAAAAAGAGGAGTTACTCAGAAGAAACACTGGTGTCAGATAAACATAAAATTATTCTCTGTATCCCCAATTTTCTGTTAAAATCAGTCAGAGGTCAGAGTTCAGGGTCAGTCTGTCAGCTGCTAGAAGAAGTCCGCCGCCGTGGGCCGGGCTTTAGGCCTCGCCTTGGGAACAGTGGCGCCGGCCTTCCTGGTTCCTTTGGGGGTTTTTCTGGTCTTTGCGGAGAGCGGTGGAGACGGAGACTTTAAGACTCCAAACTTAGGTTTCTGTTTTGGGTCAAAAGGCACTCGAGACGACCCGTCTGGACTCACCAGCAGGCTTCGGTCGTTCTTCTTGAACTCTGCAACATGATGGGAGAATAAAAACAACTAAGATTAATCATTTACATAGTCAGGTCTAACATCAATGTCAGGATAAGATCTAGAATGACCAGCACCAGCTGACACAGCCCTCAGAATGACCAGCACCAGCTGACACAGCCCTCAGAATGACCAGCACCAGCTGACACAGCCCTCAGAATGACCAGCACCAGCTGACAGATTATGATTTGAAATATGTGATCATTTCTTACCCGCTGTTTTATTGTTCTTCAGACCAAACGTCACCTTCTTGGAGTCTGATTTGGGGGTCTGCCTCCTCTGACGAATAAAAACAGAGCCGGAAAGAAACATCAGACACTACTCTATTCTAGGAGACAACCTAGGACACATCAGGATTCATTCTAGGAGACAGTCTAGGACACATCAGGATTCATTCTAGGAGACAGTCTAGGAGACAGTCTAGGACACATCATGATTCATTCTAGGAGACAGTCTAGGAGACAGTCTAGGACACATCATGATTCATTCTAGGAGACAGTCTAGGAGACAGGAGTTCTAGAAGGTGTTACATTCCTCCATAGATGTCAGATTAAAAGAGATTTTGGATCAGCCCAGGTCCAGGTCCACTCCCTCGATCCCAGAGCCTCTCCCTGCAGATGCTGGTCTGGTTCAGAATAAGGAAGCCTGCGAAGGTTCTGTAGAGATCTACCTGGACCTGGTCCTGACTTAAGAACCTCAGAAGTTTCTGTAAAGATCTACCTGGACCTGGTCCTGATCGATAGGTCTCAGAAGGTTCTGTAGTGATCTACCTGGCGGAGGGGGCCTCCTTTGGTTCTGCAGAAGAGCGGCGTTGGGACTGCAGCGTTGCTCTGAAATGTGATGAAGTCAGACGCCGACCCAGAAGCCTTTGCTTTCCTTGAGGACTTCCTGGAGCTCAGAGGTGTGGCTGGAGGTGGGTCTTCTTCTCCCTGTCATGAACACCAGAGATGAAGCTGATCAGGTCGAGGATTTCTTCATTATGTTTGTTATTGAGAAACAACTAGGAGAACTTTATCTCCATAACCTGTCCTACACAAACAAACTACAGAAAGATCTTCATGATCTTCATCTTCAGCCTCATTAGTACTCACAGCTCTCTCTTCTTCTGCCGCGCCGTTGATGGACGCCTCCAGCTCCTCAGCCTCGTACTCAAACACCACTGGGATCTTCCTCTTCTTCTTCTTGGCTGGTTTCTCAGGTTCCTCCAGTGGAACCTCTGCGTCTTGAGCCGGATCTTGATCTCTGACCTCATGTTTCGCCGAGGACGCCTTCTTCTTTGCTGATGTTGTCTTGGTGATGTGCTGTTCCTCAGCCGGCTCTTCCTGCTTCTTTCTCTTCTTCTTCTTCAGTGGTGGGACGGAGCCTTCATCTGCAGCTTCAAGGCTGTTCTTCTCCTGCTTGGTCTTTTTCTTCTTCACGGGTGGCGCCGCGGTGGCGTCTGCTGACGGGTTCTCAGCTGCTGGTGTGGTTTCAGGCTCAGTGTTTTTGGCCTCAACCTTCTCTGCTTCGTCGGACATCGGTTTCTTCTTCTTCTTGCTCTTCTTCTTGCCCGAGGTTGTAGAATCTTCTTCTAAGCTCACACCATTAACCTCCAGATTCTCCTCAGCGTTCTTCTTGGCTTGTGTAGTGGTACCATTCTCAGATGGCGCCGCCTCATCTCTAGCACTGACCTGCGTTTCAGACCCAATTTGGTTCTTCTTCTTCTTCTTCTTCTTCTTCATCATCTTCTTCTTCTTCTTCTCCGAGACGCCAGCGTCTGAGGGAATCATCTGCTGCTCCTCCGCTATTTTAAGCCCAGATGTCTTCCTCTTGCTCTTTGTCTCAGACTTTTCCTCGGTGTCAGTAGTGTGAGCTGTCGGCTGGTCTGGTTCTTCTCTGGCAAGAAGTGAGGGTGGTTCCTGGAGCGGCGTTTCGGACTGATCCTCTGCTGTGGCGTTCTCGGAGACGTTGACAGAGTTCTGCTCCTTCTCAGAGCTGTTTGTACTTTCTCCAGCCTCAGCAGCTTTCTTCTTCTTCTTCTTCCTCTTCTTTTTGTTTTCATCATTGTTGTTCATGTCGGCAGACGGCTCCTTTTTATTTCCTGAAGCAGCAGAGACACAGTTGGACATCAGTGACCACTTCCTCATCAACAGATCTACCATCTCTGCACGGAGGTAAATAAACAAATGAATAAAACAGAGTGCATTCAATTTTAGGATGAAACCAGTTAGAGCTAGTTAAAACCGGTTAAAGACAGATAGAACCTGTTAGAACCGGCTAGATAGAACCCGTAAGATACAGCTAGAACCAGTTACAGACAGCTAGAACCAGTTACAGACAGTTAGAACCTGTTAGAGCCAGTTAGAGCCGGTTAGAGATAGTAAGAACCGATTAGAGATAGTAAGAACCATTTAGAGTTAGTTAGAACCGGTGGGAGACAGTTAGAGATAGTAAGAACCGGTTAGAGACAGTTAGAACCAGTTAGAGACAGCTAGAACCAGTTACAGACAGTTA